>VNJR01003100.1:0-25693 GCA_008042585.1 Drosophila punjabiensis | reverse complement strand
AAAAAAAAAAAAAAAAAACAAATAACAAGGAACAAGAACTCTTGGCCAGAAAATCAACATCGAAATGGAATTGGGCATCAGAATTGTCAATCAGCATTTAGCCAGAATCAACAGCAACAACAACAATAACAGAAACTACAACAACAACAGAATCCAGCACTACAACCAGTGCATGTGGAACGCCAACAAGAATAACAACAACTCAAACAGCAGCAGCATTCACACCAACAACAACAATACTAATCGAATCTACAACGACGAAGACAACAACAACAATCCCAACAACAAGAACCAAATAATAACAACGATATCAACATCAACAAGACGCCCGGCCATAACAACACCAACTCAAACAACAACAACAAGCCGAGGCAGTCCCCCAGCCGCTTTAATAACTGCATTCAACAACATTGCAGCCATATTGGTATTAGCGATTGAAAATGGAACAGCAAAAACTGTCCAGCGATCAGCTGCCGGTGGCCTCAGGTTCAACAACGGTCCCAACAACAACAACAGCAGCAGCACCAGCAGCAACAACTACCCGCTCCAGCTCTACAACAACAACTAAGTCGAACAACAACAGCCCGGCCAGAACAACGTTCACCAACAATTTTAACCAACAACTGCAGGCAACAACAGCAGCCACCATGCAGCGTCTACGCACCACATTTACGCGATCGCGAACTCCAACAGGTGCGGAAATGAAGATGCAGAACAGCCTGGAGGTTCCCAAACAGGTAAAAAAGGTGGATCGTTAATTTTTGATAATTCCAATGTTCCGATTGTTCTTGTTTCGATTGTTCAATGCATCACTGTTTCGTGTTGGTGTACACTTATATATTTACATAGTTAATTAAACCTTTTTTTTTCTTTGCTCCTATTAAAATGTTTTTTTTTTTCTTTTTGTTGTGAACATGGGCTTGTGTTTTTATCGATAACGATATATTCGCAGCTTTGATCTTTTGTTGTTTGCATGTTTGTTTTAAATTGACTTTCAATAGACTTAATTCGTTTTGCTTTCCAATTGAATATTCTACGGGAAATCCTAGTTTCGATTATACCCTTGCACTTTTGATACCCTTGATACCTTTGCACTATCGTTAATATCGTTATCCTTAAACTATCGATAAATTCGATAAGTGATTGTGAGCATGTTTGTTGTGTTCAGCATGTGTTGTTTTCGCTTTCGTTTTCGTTGGTTTTTGAGTGAATAGCAGTTTACGCTGGCGTTTACCCCACTTCCGAACGACCTCTGACCTTTTGTGACCAATCCCCTCACCCATGTTGTTGCAGGTCCGGTCCGCCTCCTTTGATGAGATGCAACTGGAGGCTCAGCGTGCCTCCTCGAGCCTGCTCAAGCAACAGTCCTCGTCCTCGGCCTCCGCGGACGAGCGCTCCTCGGAGGCTGGACTGCTCCAGGTGCCGTTGGCGGCACACCAGCAACGATCTCACAGCTTCGACTCGGCGGCTGTGTCCGCGGGCAGCGATGATTCCGGCACCTTCCTGGAGGTGCCGCGTCGCCTAAAGACTCGCCGCAGCTCGTCCACCAAGACGCCGCCGCCCTGCATCCACTGTCACTACCTGGAGGAGTACGAGCGCCGAATGACGGCCGAGCAGCGCTACTTTATCGATCATCGCGAGCTGAGTGCCCTGAGCAACACCAGCTCGGAGGCGAGCGAGGACGAGGACAACGATGATGACGACGACGACGGCGGCGATGACGATGACGATGAGGGCAGTGCGGCCACTGAGGCCACCGAGGGCGAGACCACAGAGACGGCACCCGAGGAGGTTGAGGAGGAGCCGCGCACCGAAGTGGAGTCCGAGCACGATCACGATCCGGACGATGATGCCGCCATGGAGATGGACATTCGAATCGGCAACATGAGCCTGGGCAGCAGCATCGAAGAGTCGCGCACCCACATTCCACGCCAGATGCGCCGCCACACCATCGGCAGCAGCGGACCCACTAACATGGCCTCGGGCACCTCCGAGGACGAGGGCCTGGAGGGATCGGACCACGGATCCCCGCACTTTGGCAACACCCTGCTGCCGCCCCAGCCGACCACGCCCTGCGGCATCACCTTCACGCTCAGTCCGACCAATGGGGACTATCCCTCGTCGCCGCCAATCCTACCCATTGAGCCCCCGTCGCCGCCCATGTCGCCGTGCTCGGCGGCCAGACTGCCGCCCACCATGATAACACCTCCGACGATCTCCTCGCCCTGTGCATCGGCGGATGCGGATGATGCTGGTGCCGCCATGGGCCTGCCAGTCCGAGCCAGACGTCGTTCGATCTCGAGACAGGAGGCCATTTTCGTAGAGCCCACAGGCAACTCCTTGGAGAATGTCTCCCACGAGGAGGTGGACAACAACAACAAGTCATCGGTGGACACCGCCGACTCACTGGACGAGGCCTCGACCATGGCCACCTGTGGCTCCCCAACAGCAGCTGGTGCCGCGGGAGCAGGAGGAGCATCAGGTTCAAGCAGTCACCACAATGCATTCGTGGTCAGGGACATCTACCTGATGGTGCCGGACTTGAAGCGAGATCGTGCCGCCTCCGTGGACTCGTGCTTCTCGAAGCTCTCCTCGGGTCCCAAGGCCGAGGAGCTGCAACCGAGTGCCGATGGCTGCTTCCTCACCGTTCCAAATATCAATGCCACCCGATCCCGGTCGGTGGACATAGTGCTGCCAACCGACGAGCAGGCAAGATACAAGGCTTTGTCCATGACAGGATCCACAGCCACCTATGCTGATGGGTAAGTTCATAGCTTTTAAAATAGCTTTGAATAACTTTTCAGTTAAAAGGATTTCTATATCCTACTCTTTTTGATTTCCTTAAATTCATTGCAGTTTTCTTTGGCTATATATATATATTTATTTATATATATTTTGACCTGGTCTTAGCTCTTCCTAAACTGTTGAGCAAAAAGGGAACCAAAACCTTATATTTAAAACACACTTTATTGTTTACTTTCGCTTTTGCTGGGCTCTGCCTTGGGTTTTAGGGTAAGGACCTTTCACTCGCTGGCTATTTTTGGAACGACCAAACTTTTAAATTGACTCATTAAAACGAGCTTTACACGTGGCCCCTGTTAGGATTTTGGGATCAGCCGAGGAAAGGCGAAGGATGCAGGATAAAACAGGAGATGTACATAAACCTGGCCCCATAATTGCGGCTAAACTCGCTCTCGTTGTCTCTCCTTGTGCCCACTTGACCTGAGTGAGAACCTTCGCCTTTGCCGAGATTCTTTTTTTTTCTTTTTGGCAGGAACAGGTCCTGGGAATCCGTGTGTGACACGTGGCGCACTCGAATTACGGTGCGACATGTGAGACCCAAAGAGTGCTCCGTGTGCGTTGGAGTTCTCCGTAGCCGCTGGTGATCCAACTCCCGCCGAGTTAAGCCTAATTAGAAGCGAAGGAAAGCTTCAGTCGGTGCTCCAGAGCTCTGCCTTTGGGCCATTCATAATTCCCGCCAAGTTGGCCCAGAGAGGACACTGGCCAAGAGGGCTGTATGAATAAATTATGCCGCTCAGCTTTCGCTCTTTTTCTAAAAGAAAAAAAATAGCCAAAAAGATGAAGCACAAAATTCTGAGAGTTTAAATACCCTTTAAATATCCTTAAAATAAATAAAGACTCTTAAAGTGGCACTGAAAGGGGTTTTAGCTATAAATAAAATATTTATAAAGGTACAGCAAGTATTTTCTTATAAGGCTTTATTGTTAAACCCTTCCCCTTATATTTCAACAGCAATTTTGATTTATTTATTATTTAACAGCAGTTTTTATTTATTAATACTTTAAATTATGTGTAATATATAGATTGTATTATCTAAAATACAACTCTTATCTCTATTTCGGGCAGTGCTACCAATTTCCTTGAATTACAACAAAAGCCGCTCATAAATAATATTCAAACAAAGTGTCCCATGTCTGTCCACTGTCCGCTGTCCGCGGTCCACTGTCCGCTGTCCGCTGTCCGTTGTCCTTTTGTCCGCTATCCGCGTATCCCATTGCCCGGAATGACAAGAAGCTTGCGTGCCGAAAGCCGAAAGCCGCCCCAAGGACTAGGTGTGAGGGTGACGAACCACTTGCGTCCAATTTGTTACGCTGCACCACCGCGTAAGCTCAGCCCCAGTCCTGCTCCGAGTCGGAGGACTCTCTCTCTCTCTCTCCCCAGGAACCAATATGGATATGGATAATTCAGAACTTTCCTCTGATGGATTAGAGAGATTAGGCGCCGTACCGTGCTCATACTCGTGCTCGTGCTCGTGCTCGTGTGTGCTTACCCGTGGCGAGAACTTGGCCAGAAACTCGACCCGGTTCCAGGGAAAATTAATTAGCTTAGTGCGGGGTTATCAATGGGAACCATGGAATGGAGCCAAAGCCGCCTGGGAGATATTTATTCATTTAACGGGGAAATTACACACATAACTGGGGGAAAAGTTCTACGAAATGGGGGGGGAGGGGAAATGTAGGAAAATGGAGGGGAAATCAAAGTGAACCAAACAAAATCATGTAATTATTATTGGGAAAAAGGGAACAAAAGCAGCAGAGAAAATACTTTATTTTAACATCATATAACTATATATAGTTTAGTATTATTTTTAAAGGTTATTTATATTGTATAATACATATTATATTATGTTTTATTATATATTAATATTATATTATATTATTTTCTTTCTAATAACTTTTTCTTGAATTTATTTTCTACTTTCAGGTACGTACAAAGTTGCTCAACCTTTGACCCAGTCCCTAGTTTGCTCTCAGATAAGTACTGAAAATGAATATGAAAATGAAAATGAATTAATATTGAAATGTTTTGTGCAGCAATTGCTGCTTTTTTTGGCTTTATGCGGGCATATCTCTCGTTTTTAATTTCCGATCCATGTTGTCCCAATTTATGGCCATTTATTGTGCCGAACATGCCCATTAAAGTCCCCCACTCTCTCTTTCTATAGCATATATATCCCGCCATTAGTCGTTCCCCGGGGGCTATATACGATATATGTTATACTTGTCCGGGGATCCCGTCATAAAGTTGGATTTGTTGATTTACGATACCGGAGCGTGACACGTTATTATCTCCTCTGACTGGGAATTAAGTATTGACCGCACTCACGACTGATATGTTTAATTTGCTCACCCGAATCCCTCCCCTGAGATTGCCATGGGAGTATCCCTGCCTCAAGACCCTTTTGGCCCGATAAAATGGAAAATATTATAAAATCACTCAATCATGCGACACATGCCGGACACTGCAGTCATTCATTCTGACTTTCGGATGTGGTCTACACTTCAATCTCGACTTCTTCCTTTTTTGTGGCTTTCATTCATTTCGGTGCACTGGAAGAAAATGTGTGTTTTTGTTGAAAAAAATAAATTAATAAGTAAGAAAAAGTAAATAGATATTTATTTTTTAATAATTTATATATACATTTTGAGTTTTACACGAGCCTGTTATTAAAAAAAATATATATACATGTGATTTGAATTTTATAGTCAGAACTGTAATACAGTGAAGGAGGCATTTTCGATCAGCAACAACAGGCGAGTCGATCTAGCCATGTACGTCTGTCCGCCCGTCTGTCCGATTATACGCAAACTAGTCTATGGTTATAAGTTATTTCAATGGATCCATACAGATACTCTTTTATATACTCTCACAACCATATAAGTCGGACCGGATCGGATCGGACGACTATATCATATAGCTGCCATAGGAAAGATTGGTAAATTTAGAGGAAAATGTAATACTATAAATGTAAAAAATCTCATAAAATTGAAAACTGTAAAAATAATATGAATATGAAAGTATAAACATATTTAATTCATATTATATTTAATATACATAAATTATAAATAATCTAAATGCAATTTGCTAGAATTTCTGCCTTAAATTTCTCACAGTGCACCAGTGCCATCCTTCCAAGGGGGGTGAGTCCTTTTCTTTGGTTTCTCTCTCTCTCTCTCTCTGTCTATCTGTCCCCGAGGCGTGTGCGGTTCATTCATGCGACTTTGGGTCCTCAGACATTCCGCCGGATTCCCTCGAACCCCTAACCACCACCTCCCCCTCCACCCCCCTCTCATTTCCGCTACCCACAATAACAACAACAACAAACAAACGGTACAAGAACAACCAAAACAAGCCCGACAACAACAATAACACGAGAGGCAAAAGCAGCCATCGAACAAGAAGAAACAAAAAGTTAACTTAACTTTTATGACAATGGGGCAAATAATTTTATGAAAATACTCCCCCGAGGGGCACTATATATATGTATATATATATATATATATATATAGAGGTAGAGAGAGGGAGAGGGAGAGGGAGTTGGGGCTTCCCAAACTTTTGCATACATGAAATTAGCATACAGCGCTCGGGGGATACGCGATTGTACCCCCAATTTGGCCTATTCTCTGATTTAGCTAACTGTTTTTTTTTTTTTTTTTTTGTACGGCGGGAATTCCCCGGTATTTAGAGCCTTTGTGAGTGTGTCTCTTAGGCAGGTGCCAGGTGGGAAAGGTGAAGGAAATCTGTGAATGACAAAGAAATCAATTCCATTTGTTGATTATATAAAAATATAAATATCTGTAGCTATATTTTATAGTTATATTTTTAAAATATTATAATATTTTTCTATACTTTCTTCTATTGTTTCAATGTCTCTGAATAATTTTTAAAACCTCAAAACCTCCCTTATTCTCTCTCCATTTTAAAAACTCCCCAAAAAAGAAGAGAAAAGATATATAGAATCATACAATAAAAATTCTCAGTTCACAAAAGGTTGGATATAGATGATGATAAATGAATTGCTGCCGTCTGTCTTCAGTTCCAATGATTTTTTTTTTTTTTTTTTTTTTTGTGCGTTCAGTTCCGCATTTTGCTGACGCACGCGGCATGCAACATCAGCGGCAACAACATTTACCACATTCACAGCCGCAGCAACATCAACAATCTTCCAGTCTACTTGGAAACTCAGCCGCAATTAAGTTTTATGAAACATTCGTTTCGTATTCTTTTCCTCTTTTTTTTTTTTCTCGACGTCAACGAGGGTGTGCGAGGTGTGTGTGCGAGTGTGTGTGTATGGGGCAGGTTGGGCGTATGGAGGCGAAATTGTAATGCAAATTGAAAGGCACAAAGCGAAAATATGCCAAGCGAAACTGAACAATCAAAGCGGGAGACAAAGCAGCGACCACAACTCGGCGACGTCAGCGGCAACGTCAGCAACAACCGCCAGCGGAGATCAGAGCGGGGGCAGAGGCGGGGTCGGAGGAGGGGACAGTGCAGGGGACAGAGGCAGGGGAACACTGCAGGGGAGAGCACGGAGCTAGAAAATGTCACCGTAGCGTTGCCCAGCAAATGGAAATTCGTATTCAAAGCAAACCGCCACTAGAGAGAGAAAAAACAAAACTATCCAAGAGAGACGGCTCTCAGTGCTGGGCAACATTCAAGAAAAAGCTAAATTTGTTAGAAAAATTAATATAATAATATGAAATTTATATAAAGTATATATTTTTTAATTTCTTACCTTTGAAGGGTATTAAAAACGAAGTGAAAGAGTCATTTCCGTCCTTATAAAGCATATATATTCTTGATCAGCATTAACAGCCGAGTCGATCTAGCCATGCTTGGAGAAAAAAATATTTAACTCAATTTTTGTGGAAATTTTATCGTCAAAATTGTTAAAAATTCGCAAACAATTTAAAATTTTTAAATTTTAATTTTAATAAACTGATTTTTTAAGTTATTATTATTATTATTATTAAATTTAAAATTTTTTTAATTTAATAGACTGATTTATTAACCTAATAAAAACTAGCATAGTAAAGCTTTCCGTATTGAAATTAACGAATTTTTGGCTTAGTTTTGATCGATTTTCATGCAAGGTTATATAAACTTCGACTTTCCGAAGTTAGCTTTCATTCTTGTTAATTAATAATTTATCTAGATACTAATCAAGAATATATTTATATTGTATATATATATATTTAAAGGGTCGCAAATGACTAAAATTATAATAACCTGCAAGGCTATAACAATTTGTTACAGAGTGACCATACAAAGTTAGAAAGCAACTAGGTAAAGTCCAGAGTGACTGTATTC
The DNA here is from genome assembly GCA_008042585.1 of Drosophila punjabiensis. Lineage (NCBI taxonomy): Eukaryota > Metazoa > Arthropoda > Insecta > Diptera > Drosophilidae > Drosophila > Drosophila punjabiensis. The sequence goes on along the minus strand of VNJR01003100.1, from coordinate 17,581 downwards.
AATTAAGAAGCAACTAAATAAAAACATGCCATAATATAAAAAACTTATATGTGAGTCTTGAGATGCTTAATTGTTTTTTTAAAGCTTAATTTAGCTTAGAATTTTAGGGAATCTATTTTTTAATAAAATAGTTCTAAAAACTAGATTTATTTTAGAAAAACAACCCAGTTAAAGCCTTAATGTTAGTGGCTAATTTTCCAGCTAGCTGCGCAGCACTGATCACAGATCGTTGCCGAGAAAAACTCACCACGCAGTCGCAATGAGCGAAAAAGCGAAAAGGCGGGCAGGCAGCATTTCGAGGTGACAAAATGTCGCTGATGTTGTTGTTGCTGCTGCTGTTGTTGCTGCTGCTTCTGTTGCTGCTGCTGCTGTTGTTGCTGTTGCTGCTGTTGTTGTTGCGGCTGCTGCTGCTGCTGCCGCCTCTCTTGTTGACTTTCAGCTCGCTCGACGGCGGTCCGCCGCTCAGTTGCCTTGTGCGGTCGGATGCTGCCGTCAGCAGAAGAACCGAAAAACAAAAAAAACAAAAACAACAACAAAGCTAAATGGAAAAAGCGGGCGGAAAATTCTAAAAAAAACAAAAAAAAAAATACAAGAAACAAGAGTTAATTCGTTAAATTACGCGCGTGTTGCAAATTAATGAAAAAGTGTGCCACAAAGTGCAGACCGAAAGTATGAAAGCAGCCAGGAAAAAGGGGAAATTGAAATCAAAATCAAAATCAAAACCAAAACAAAAGCCACTCGCGCGCCCCTTCGGGTCAATTAAGCCCAAAAATAAAAATAACTGCCAGTCGAAAATAATACAAAAATGTTCAAAAATAACGAGTGTTTCTTTTTTTTCGTATTTTTTTAATTGAGCCCGAAATGGGGAAATTGTTAAATTCCAATTAATTTAATCAATGAACTTGAATGGAAGGCAGGAGCCGCCGGGGGTCAGCCAAAGTTCAATGTTAGGCGGTTAACAGAGCGCTTTTGGTGATATATATATATATATATATATATATACCGATATATATATATATTCGAGAGACGACAACGACGATAAATGTGCAAAAATATGGGATATATGCGGCGGCATTTGGATCTCTGAGAGTTTCGCTTGGCAAGCCATCAAATGGCTTATGGACTTTGGCCCAAATCGAAAATTATTACAAGATACTTATGGGCGGAAAATCAACCCAAATACACACTCTATATATATTTTTTTTTCATTTTTAATTGCAATGACAGCATAAATAGCTACTTGTTTATTTCAAGAAGAGCTCTTTCCCATCCCCCAACGAAACGAAAAGTAAAGGCAAAGCAGGAGCAGGAGCAGGAGGCAGGATCACAATTAGACTTAGGCAGACTTGCCGGAACAGTGAAGGAAGGCGAGCGGGAAGAGTGAGAATTTGGAAAGGGTCACGACCGCTTGGTCCTTGGCCCGGCACACCTGATCCGTGATGGATATAACCAGGGAGCCGGGCGTGTCAAAGTCATGGGGCACCATCCCATTGACGCTGTCGCTCTCCAAATAGCTAAACAGCGGGAACCAGGTGTGCATCCGCTTCGAGTCGCTCCCCCGACAGGCACCATTATTGGCCAAACTGTGGTAGTAGCAGAAGAGCCTCGAAGTAATATAAAAGGCCACAAACACATCAATGGAGTAGTGCTCGTGGGCGGCAAGGATGAGAAAGATGCCAAAGAGGTTAAGCAGCCAGGTGATGGCGTGCAGGACATACAGGCTGCGCGGCGTGTACTCCGTTATAGAAAAGTTGAGCAGGGTGAGGGCCACCGTATGGCCGCTGAACATGTAGTCGCCGCAGGTGCTAACACCCTGGATGGAGAGGCCCAGGCCCCGCCAGATGCGATAGGCACGGGTCAGGCGGATGGCCAACGCACCCACCATGTCCACATCCGGATCCTCGATGGCAAAGTCACTCTGGTTGCACTGCAGATGCGTTCCGGGCACACTCAGCGAGGTGATCAGCGTGGTGATGCAGCGCAGCAGGAAGACGGTGCCCGCCAGAGCGGAGAAGCGTCGCAAAAGCACCAGCCGGTACTTGTGGAAGATCAGCACGATCAGCCACATGGTGAAGAGCAGCGATCCGGTGATCTCCGACAAGGAGAAGGCCCACGGTATGTGCGGCACATTATCCAGGAAGATGTCCGGCAGCGGCGGATACCGCTGCATGTCCGGCACCCTCTCATGCACGATCACCATGACGAACGACGTTATCCAACTGACCAGGATCGAGTAGCCCAAACTAATGGCTGTCTTCAGATACTCGGGCGCCAGGCAGGACACACAGGACACGGGTATGGGCAGGGACTCTACTTCACTGTCCTTCACAATCAACTGAAGACGGAGCACTGCCAGCCAAAACTTCTTGAGCTCCCCGAAGGTGACATTGTAGCCGAGGCGATGGCGCAGATCCTGGACATCGCGCTCGGTGAGCGCGAGCAGGACCTCGCCGTCGATGGCCTCCTGGCGCAGGCACTCGAGCAGGATCTTCGAGTAGTGATCGGTATGGGTGGCCCAGCTGGTCACGTCCTCCACGTTCCAGTGGGCCACCTGTCTGCTGCTGCTCCGCATATTACACGAACCTCACTTAATGCTGCACCAATGTTTGTTCAAGCAAAAACACATTGAATTTAGTTGCTTTCGGAAAAGGAAGCCCACTGACTACTCGGATTTAAATATATATATTTAATATAAGCAGTATTTAGATGTGGGTTTTGTTGAAGTTAATAGATATTATCAATAGAGAAGAGCAGGTCTTAAAACGAGTATATTTAATATATATATTTTTTGTGTGTTTTAAGCCATGTTTTAGACATGCTTCTTTTATATATTTCTTAGAATTAAATTCAATATATTTTGATATATTTTTGTATATTCTTCTCAAACCCAAAATAAATGCTTAACTTAAGTATTCCTATAAATATTAGCTAATCCCAAGAAACTGAAATAAATATAAGCATAGGTTTCCCTCAGTTTTTTCTATTTTATAATTTTATAATCAGTTTTTCCAGTTTTTTTTTTTGTATTATATCTCTCTCTCTCAAGGGTTGCCAAAATAATATGCAGCAGTGCACATTTGTTGCCAAAAGATATGGTAATTGTTTCACCAACACCTCTGCCTATATCTTGGCTCTCTTCCACTTTTACTAGAATCGTGTACTATATGCTTACTATATTCGCGGCATGTGAACTTTGGGGCCAACTGCCAGCCGTGACATTTAAAGAATTTCGCACTCATTTATCAGAAAAAAAAAACAAGAAAACAAAATACAAAATGAAAATAGAAAATAGAAAAACTATGGCATAAACTATATAGAAAGAGATAGAACCAAAGATCGGCGCAGCCAAAGTACGTCGCATTTCGTTTATTTGATTTGATTTATTGTCGATTTGTTGCTCTTCCCTCTCTCTCATTTTTCTACTCTTTCTCTTTGTTTTTTTATTTTATTATTATATATATATTTCTACTTTTTTTTTTTGCTTTTGATTCGTCTTGTTTTGCCAGCTGCGGCCAGCCAAAAACATCACAAGACACAAATTAGGGAGAGCGGCGCCCACGAAATTGCGCATACGCCACGTGAGCCGGCTAGAAAAAATAAAAAATAAAATGAGAATGAATATTAAATAATAATCAAAAGGAATATGGCAATATTAATAATCCATATTGGTTTAATATTTATCGAATATTCAAGGGGTTCGCCCAAAATAAATATATGCGAAATGTGCAATTCCCATTGAAGCGTATTTATGGCCAACTAATTTCCAGCCGCAATTTATGCCTGCATAAATTTACACTTTAATCAAAAGTCCAAATTCAAATCAAAATTGTGGGGGGAAAGGGATGGATCATATTTATAAATATATACTTATATAAATGCTGTTTTTAAAAATAAATATCAAGTCACACACATGTTTTAGATTTGAAACGTTTGACTTGCCCCGTTCTCATAATTAACTTGAGTATTTTTAGCAGTGAAAAACACAGAGTAAATTATGTCGTTGTCGTTGTCGTTGCCCGAATGAATGTCTGGCAAACAAAGTATTTCAATTAAAATTAGTAAAATTCCTCCAGGGTAGCAGCTCCTCGAGCTGCTTCTTTAAGCCTTTGCTTATATTTTAGTTCATTCATAAATCTAAGTAGTCCCAGATAATTTGTGATTGTGCCACAGATTAGGCACTTGGCTACTTACCTTACCCGCTTTGGGCCATATTACGAAACGGAAGCAGCGACTGAAAAACAGCCCAGAGATACGGGCCAGATAAGAACGGGGCAATGGAGGGGTTCAAGGCACTCCCTGACCGAAGACCGAAGACCGAAATATAATGAAATCCCTTGTTTGTCTCCAATTATTCACGCAGCCGATGAGGTGGCAACCCGGGTTTGGTTTTTTTTTTTATTTTTCTCGAAAGATAAGAAAAGATTCTTCTTAGATATCAGATTGGAGAATTACCTTATTATAATTCTAGTTCGGGTTTATATAGGGTGCTACAGAAATCATCATTGGTATTTTTAAAACTCTTTAAAAAGGTGTCTAAAAATATGCAAAGTACACTTTTTTAGACTCTAGATTCAGCATTTGTTCGTTTTTTAATTATTTAAAATTTTCTATGTAGATATTAGACCAGTAATCTGAATGTTTTGCAAATAAATCGATTAATTCTATAATATTTCATTTTATAATAATAATTTATTCTTTCTTAAATTTTTTTTTTTTTAAAGATTGTCTGCAAAACTATTATTCAAACAGCTTCGAAGCAGAGCTTCTTATTTGCAAAGAAACGTTGGCTAGATCGTCTCGGCTGTTGAATAAAAGCCTTGAGTTAAAGTTTTGCAAACTTCTGACAAAAATTATCACTTAACAAGTGAATATTTTTCTATAGTTTCTAAAGTGAAATATTGAAAAATTCAATCTTAAAATGCTGACTTAAATGTATTTCCCATTTTTGTTTCCTAATCAAAAGATTTTTTAATCAACCCCTTCCTTTACCCTTAATAATCTTCCCAAATAATACCCCAATTTTATAGTTACACACAGATTATTTTTCAAGTTGAAAACTGATGCTGCTTTCAGCCTTGTTTTTTACATACTTTTCTCTAAGTTTATTTAATTGTTGAGCCGAGAAAACTTTTTGACACAGACCCCGAAGGCCGGCGAAAAATTGAGACATCGGGACTTGGGATCTCTGTGGGTCTGGTCTCTCTGTCTGAAAAGTTTACACTCAGACTTCTGTGCTTCGGTTGCCATGCAGATTATTTCGTTGGTCCTTTTGCTTATATTTCATTGAATTGTTTTTCGTCCTTGTTATCCTTCTACCTTCTGCATGCCCGACCCGCTGGGTGGCCCACCCAACGCTTAATGCCAATTAAGAATATTAATTTCATTTGCAGACCAGCCTCGTTTAGTCCCTCCTTTGGCAATCCTTGAGCGTTTTCAGGATGCAACTACCTTTTTTGCTTACACAGTGAGAAATTGGAATTGTTTTTATTTTATTTATAAATATTTTATGGGATTTATTATATGAATTATTGAAGTAAAATCAACGAAAAAATCCCTTCTAAATTCTCAATTAGAAATATATTCATTTTCCATTTATTTGTTGATTTATTAATATTGTTAGCTTAGTTTTTATTGTTTTCTCTGTAGCTGCCGCTTGCCCACGGCAATTGTTAATATTCATTAGCTTAAAATCCTTTTCTCGAGTTGAAAGCTGTGCAGCTCGGCTCAAGTTGCCACTGCCAGGGACTCGGAAAATGGCTAACCATTTCTCAGTTTTCGTTTTCAGTTTTTTTTTTTTCTTTTTTTCGGGGGGCGATGCTCGAAAGTTGTTGCCACGTTTTCAATTCGAATGTCCGGGCATTAATCGCAATCACAAGGACGAGAACGAGAACGAGGACGAGAACGAAAACGAGGACGAGGACTCAAACTGAAACTCAAACTCTGAGACAGACGGCCACAGGACGTGCAGATAATTTTTCATTTCGGGCAGCTCAAATGGATTTCTCATTGGCTTAAATGTGCAAATGAATGGATGATGTATATATATAGAGATCCACCTCTAAGCGGGATCTATTTAAAGCGCATAGTTGTGGGCGGTTATTAATGGTCGTTCCTCCGAAAGTCTGCCCCCCGTTGAAAGGACCCCCCGAAAGGGTTCAAGTATCTCTCCTTTTTATGAGATTTTTTCACGATGCTCCCTTACTCTCTCTGTGTGCACTTTTGAGTGCTCATTTATTTATTTCTGCACTCGGATAAGGCCAAAGAGCCAAGGCAATAATAATAATATTTTTTACGATTTGTATTTTTATTATTTGTCAGAGTGTCATTATTGGGATGCGTAAAATTATCTCAAGGCTCTTATTGATTTTGTCAACGAGCAGGAGGAGGAGAAGGAGGAGGAGGAGGCCTCCGCATCTCAATTCCATTCCCATTTCCACCTCCACTTCCAGATCCAAGCCATTGACGGCAGTTTGCCTTTCATTAGGCGAACATTTTCCCGCTCTGCCTCGCTTTTCCTTGCTCTCCACAGCTTTTCCCTCCAATTTTCCACCTTCCACAGTTGGCGGCAAAGTCCAGACCTCTTCAAAGGCAGTCGACATCAAAATTAATCACATTTGAATTGAAATTGCGTTTCAAGTTTTTGGTGCCTCTTCTTGCCCCGCTTGGCTTTATTTGATTTCGGTTTTTGTTTTCCCCCATTTCAGTGGTCATTCATATTTGGTAGCAAACGATTCTAATTACGGATGATTGCCTCTTTTTCGGCCCTCAGTGCGAGAAATTGTTTTCTCGAGCGCTTTAAAATATATATGTTGCATTTGTTATTGTTTTTTAAATTGATTTGAGACACTATTTATGGACACAGAAAAGTAGGAAAAAAACTTAACTTCCATATATTAAAAATTAAATAAAACTAGAAGGGAAGCTGACTGAAAGAAGCCAAAGTTTATATACCCTTCCATGAAAATCGATCATAACTCAGCCAAAAATGCATAAATTTCAATTCGGGAAGCTTTGTTGTGCTAGTTAACAAATTAGCATTTCAAATAAAAAATTAATGTAATTTCTTATCAAATTAAAAAAAAAAAATGAGTAAAATTCTTTTTCGCTCAAACATGGCCAGGTTAATTCGGCTCAAGATCAAGAATATATATGCGTTATAGGGTTGCAAATGCCTCCTTACTGCGTTGCAAACTTCCTACTGAATTTTTAATTCCCTGTAAGGCTATAAATATCGATAAATATCGAGGCAAAGTCGGAATATTTTAAATGTTTTTGTGGGCATCAGCAAATAACTTTCAATTGAATTAAACCTATGCCTATGCTTAGTTTTGATTTTTTAAACTTTAATTTGTAAATAGAAAATATACAAATATCGAAGAATATCGAAGCATTTTTGCCAAAAATCAATAGGAAAACTCATCATTATTATTTGAAAATGACAAAAGGTACAAGTGATTATAGAGGGATAAATTATATACTAGCATTTTCATATCAATATCTCCGGCAGACAAAAAATGCAATTTATATATATTTATGTATATATCCGTATGACAGGCATTCAGACTTCAATTGTCTCAATCGGATGGCAAGAAGAAGCCTTTAAGAGATACTTCAAAGGTCAGGGTAAAATGGAATGGAATTTGCAATGATTTCGCCAAGTTATTTGATGAACTATTAGCACAAAGCCAGCTCCACATTTATTTCCACTTCGAGTCGCAGGAAAGGGCGTCCGTCCATTGTGACGTATTGAGACTGCAGTCGGCCAATTGATTTGCAATTCAATTTTGCAATTTTGCAACTTTGAGAAGGCATCTTCTGGCTTTCTTCCTTTCTCCCTTCGAGATTTATCCTTCTAAGGATTCGCTTACTTAACTCCCAGAACCCTGATGTATGCCTTGCATCATTCCAGGCATTAAGTAACTGCAGTTGGTTTGAAATTAAAGAGGTTTCTTTCTTTTAACTAATTGAAATATTTTTTATGTATAAATAATTACATTTTAGGGACAAGAAATATAAAGAATTGGGTTTGCTTTTAGGTTTTTTAAAAATATACAACAAAAAATAAATGAATAAAATGCCTTAATAATAAATGAAACTTTCTTTAAGTCATACAAAAATATGCTAATAAAAGTATCACAATTCTGTTGATTGAAGTTCAGATACAAAAAAAATATATATATATTTTGTGCATATTAAAACCAATTTTTATATTTATTTGTCACATTAAAAATAACATTTTTAATCAAAAACATCTTTAAATTTTTTAATTTTTCAACATTTTAAACCTAAAATCCAGCAAAAGTTGCTTTATTTTAACTTTAAAGAACTCACTGGAAATTGCAGTGTACGCTTGGGTGTGTGTGTGTGCATCAGTGTGAGGTCACGTCAAACACAAACACACACACACGCACCGACACGCTACATTTGACGGTAAATCAAGCGTGGATGCCAAAAAAAAAATCTTTTTTTTTTCTTTTTTTTTTGAGTAGCGCGTCAAAAACAGGGCATTAAACGCGCTCAAAAGTCGCTCAAAATAAAAAGGAGAGGCGGCACGCAAAAAGGATACTCAGCCAAAGGAGGAGAGAGAGAGGAAGAGGAATGTTAGGGAAAAAAGAGAATGTTAGAGAGAGAGAAAGGGAGAAAGGGGCAAAGCTAAAGAGTCACCGTAAACGTTGACAATTGACATGGAAAATCTGCAATCTGTTTCAAAAAGCAAAAGCAAACCTGCAATTTGCCAGGCCAATAAAAGGCTCCTGTCGCTCCTTCCTCCCTCCCAAGGAGACCTAGGACACGTAGTAAATTGAAAAAAACGTGAAGGAAAAACACGGAAAAAGGGGCAGAGAGTCACATATTTTTTCTGTATGTATTTCCATCTGATAAGAACTTAATTACAATGCATATAAACAAAATGTATGCAAATGTATTAAGCCCACACGCACGGCACACTCACACTCGCACTCACACCCGCACTCACACCACTGCCACTGGGTGTGCGATGGAGCGAGATATCCGAATAATGTCCGGTCAAAGTTCTGTATAGTTCAGCCCGATTCTGAGGAGTTTTCTATACTCTTTACGGAAGGGGAAACTATTATAATTCAATTTGAAATATTTAAAAAACTTTACAGAAAAAAATTAGTTACTTAAAACTATTAAAGGAACTAAAGTGGAGTCTTTAATTTAGTTAATGATCAGAAAATTAGTTATTAATATTGTACTTAATGTAAATTATAATGTGCAAATGATCGTAATACCAAGTATTATGTCCTTGCAGGGTATTATAAGTATAAGGAGTCGTTTCTGATCCTATAAAGCATATATATTCTTGATCAGCATTAACAGCCGAGTCAATCTAGACATGTTTTGGGCGAAGAAAAATTGTACATCGTTTAAATTTTCAAAAATTCACGAAAAAGTATAATTTTTTAAATGAAAAATTTACAATGCTGGTTTCTTAATCTAAAGTCTGTCATTTGACATGCCAACGAACTGAACTCTCTGAGAAATTCCTAAACCCCATATATATATAAATACATAAAATACAATTCGAATAATTATTTAACCAACTCAGATGTGCCCAACCCAAGTCCATTCGATAATACCCCTAGAAAAGGGTGTGTGAAAATCATTTGCAAAAAAACAAGCCAAAAGCAAAACCAAAACAGAATCTCCGGGCAATCTTTTTGCGCCATAATGACAGCCACAGACACGAAAACGGACAACAGCAGCAGAAACAGCAAAAGCAACAGCTACAGAGACAGAGCCAAAGCTCGAACGCGATCCGGAATCAGAATCAGAATCAGTACCGAAATCGGATTCAAACTGCGGATCTATCCGTCCAGAGCGCTGAATGACTAAATAGCCAAAAAAAAAAAAAAGAGTAAATAAATCCAGACCAAAGGGAATGTGTAATGAAGTGAAGTGGAATGTAAAACGTGAAAAATAAAGCAAAATAAAGTCAAGCGAGAACGGATGTGGAGAAATAAGTCAGTGTAAAGACCATGTTCATATCTTATTTGGACTGTGATGCCAGCAACAGCAACAACAGCAGCAGCAACACCAACAGCAACACCAACAGCAATAACAATAGCCACAACAACAGCAACAGCAGCAGCAACAGCAGCAACAGCAACAACAGCAACAACAGCAGCAATAACAAAAGCAACACCAACAGCTACAACAACAGCAATAGCAACAGCAGCAGCAACATACACAACAACACCAACAGTCACAACAACAGCAACAGCAACAGCAGCAGCAGCAACAAAAATAGCAATAACAATAGCAACACCAACAGCTACAACAACAGCCACAACAGCACCAACAGCTACAACAACAGCAACACCAACACCGTCAGCAACTTAAATGACAGCTGCAATATCTGCAACAAATGCAAAACTAATAAATGCAATTGTGGCAGTAGCTTCAGCGACAATATTAGCAATAGAAATTGCAACAATATCAACTGCAACAGCAGCAGCAATAGAAACTACAACACCAGCAGCAACAGCAACAATATAAACTATTGCAACAGTCAATGTTTCTGCAGCAAAATCGAGAACTGTACGTGCGGCAGCAGCAGCAGCATTAGCAACAATATCGCCGCTAGTCAGGACCACAGTAGCAACTGCCATTGCAATTTATGCAACAAAGTTAACTGCAACAGCAGCAGCAACAAGCTGGCAGCGATATTTGGCATGGAGCGATTGCTGCACGCAGTACGCGAGGAGTTTCAAACGGAGGACGAGTTGGAGGATGAGGGTCAAGTGCCGCACAGGACTAGAATCAGCAGCAGTTCCAGCAGCAGCAGTTCCAGCAGCAGCAGCAGCAGCGACAACAGTAACAGCAGCGACAACAGTAACAGCAGCAGCAGCAGCAGCAGCAGCGATGGCAGCAACAACTCTGCAACGCAGTTGCTGCCGGTGCCAACGCGACGTCGTTTGCAACGTGGCGATAGCTTTTCATCGGTTACCGGGTCACCCATTACCGGACCCATTACCGCCTGGTCGGAGACGGGTGGCGCTTCGGGAACGGTTGCAGGCACGGTGGGGGGAGCGGGGGCGGTGGGCGTACGACGCTTCCGGCGCTCATCCATCGGAATGCAACGGAAGTCGGCCTTCCGGCAGCGGAAGCTCGACTCCCTGGGCGCGTGGCGCCGGAAGAGGTGAGTTCCTCAACTAGCAAACGGGAATATACAAATACATATAGATGTATATATAAGTATATATATTTTTATATATAGAATTTAATGTTTGAACTTTGAAACACACAATCGATAATCGAATTCCTGGGTGACACAAAGTTGTCACAGGAAAAGGATGCCTCTGTATACAGTATTTTGTGTTTTATATATTTATATTCACTTTAAGCTTTCAACATTTTTAAACTTAATATTAGCTTGCTTAAAAATATATCAATATTATATAGAAATTACTTATATACCAAGATAATATATAAATTACTTAAATTATTTAAAAACAAGTTGCATTAATAACATTTTCAGTGCTTATCGAGAGCAAAATCCTTAATCCTTAACCCTTAACCAGTATTTGAAATTGAAATTTTGTCAACTTTTCTAACCATTGCCTGCCTCTCTCTCTCTCTCTATCTCTTTTTCGCATCTCTTTCTCTCTCTCCCTCTAAGCAGGCGTACCGCTTCGGCAAGCAATTCCCGGAGACCGATACGGATCGTGCCGGATTGGACGGAGAACGCGGTGCAGGGTGAGCACTACTGGAAGCCAACTTCCGCATCCGGAGATCTTTGCTGTTTAAACGAGGAGTGCATTGTGAGTATATAATCGATAACTATTCAAAGCATATGCCTTATATATCGATAAATAGAGATCTTGTCTGCAAATTATTGAAATTCATAGATTATTCTTATAATATTTTATTATTTTGATTGTTTAAAGGGATCGAAACATATTCTTAGAAAATACAACTAATTAAACGAAGCAATTTTAGTAACACTTATCGATATCCTTTGCCATAACCTGTCGATAATAATGATAATGTTAAAACAGTTTGCTTCAAAAATTAGTTAAATCAAAAATCAAATTGATGTGTCTTAGATATGTTTACGTACGATTAATTTCCTTTTTTTTTTTCGAAATATCCTTTGCCCTAATAACCCTGATACCCTGCACCCCTCTGGTGTTTCCCCTCCCCATTCCCACTCCGACATTCCTGCAATTCAATTAACACAACTGGAAATGAGAAGTGAAAGGCAGGTTACATGTGAGCGTTATTTATTTATTGCGTGCTCGTCCAACATTCACGCAATAAACGCAGGATAAACCAGGGGACGGCATGGAGTGTCCTTGGTGCGGGTGGGCGGGTGGTAGAGCCGAGAACGATGGGCGTGTCATCAGTTTTGGGCAGCCGAAGAAGCCAAGAGTAGCAAAAAAAAAAAGTACTTTATCAGTCTCATTGTCAGCTCAAGTGCGGGGAAACTTGCACGAGGAGGAACTGGGCCAGCCACCTTTTATTTTCTTCCTTTTTATATCCTTGTGCAGGGTATTATATTCCTTGCAGGGTATTATAGTTTTGGTCAGGAGCTTGCTAAAGAAAAAATGTTTATCAATTTTTCAAAAATTTGATAAGGGGTTAAATCATTAAAATTAAATCATTAAAAATTAAAAAAAAAATTTTAATTGTAAATTTGCTGGTTAATAAACCGATTAAAAATTAGCATAGCAACGCTTTTCGAATTGAAATTAATACATTTTTGGTTTAGTTATGATTGATTTTCATGTGAGGGTATATAAGCTTCGGCTTCCGGAATTCTTTCCTTCTTGTTTTCGGAATCCTGTCTTATCTCCATCGGTTTGTGGGGGGAAAGGTGGGAGAAATAATCTGAACAGTGCCAGGAGACACATTTATAGCGTTTAATGAGAGTTGCAGTTTTATTGATTATTAAATTTGTGAAAGTTTAAATTTGATTTTGTGCGCGTTATTTGTACCTTTTATAAAGAATTTATAGACGATTTATTAGGTATTTATTTAGGATTTATTAGGGATTTAATTAGGATTTATTATGGATCTTTTTAGGGATATTTTAAGGATTGTTTTGGAAATCATTTTTAATAAATTTGATTTTGAGTGCGTCATTTCTAACTTTTATTAAGAATTTGTCTACGATCTAGTAAGTATTTATTAGGATCTTTTAAGGATTTTTGTATGAAATGGATTTTATATTAGGAAAAAGTTTGTTATATGCCAGAAATCGAAACCATTTTATTAGCTATAAGAAATGTAAAAGTTAAAAGCATTATCCAACAGTTGAGATAAATAGTTCAGCCACAGCCCAGATCCTTGGCCACAACTTGGCTAAAATTAAATCAAAGCCCCGAAGTAGCTATCTCAGGTGGAAAGGTAAGCTCAGCGTGGCTCAAGTTTACCTGGAAACAATTACACAAAAACAGTTTCCGAAACTAGCACAATAAACGCAGAAGTCGAGGGTTTTTCCAGACATTCCAAGGAAAAGCATCTCAGCAGCAACCTGAGGCATTTTCCTCGACGGCAATCCGTTTTCACCTGTCAAGCCGCAGCAGCAGGCAGCTCACCTTGCCCTTACACCTGCCCTCACTTCCCCTCCCCTCATCTCATCTCACCTAACCGCTTTGACAATTAATTTGAAAGTTTGTTTTGCGGAATGCAAACGGCAATTGCAGTTTCGTCATTTGATTGCGGTTTTAACCGAGAGACGAGACACGAATTTGCTGGAATTTGCTAATTAGTTGGGAGGCAGTGAGGCCAAGGGTAAGGGTATCAGGAGTAACCACGCCTCAAGCAGGGGATTTATTATTAATAATAATAATATAGTTTACATTGCACTGTAGTAATCCGAATTGAATTGCATTCCCATTGCAGAAGAGCGGCCAGCGGATGAAGTGCTCCGCCTGCCAGCTGATTGCGCACCAGAACTGCATTCCGTTCGTGAACGAGAAAAGCCAGCTGGCCTGCAAGCCCACCTACCGGGACGTGGGCATCCGGCAGTACCGGGAGCAGACCACCACCCACCACCACTGGGTGCACCGCAAGCTGGAGAAGGGCAAGTGCAAGCAGTGCGGAAAGGTAGGTTTACTTCAAGCACCGCTCCACACCACTCCTCTTCACCTGAGTTTGGGTTTTTATACATACATATATATTTCGTATTCATTTTTAATGCGTTTCTTCGGTTCTTTCTCCACACCACACGTAAAAGCGATATATATATAATATTCAAAGAGTTTTTATTTGTTAAAGCTAAAGGCCGCTTAACGGTTCTGTGGATTAAACCACAAATTTCTTTACAAATTTCTTTACAAATTTCCATTTTCTGCATTAACTACTGACTTTTTTATTAATTTATATTGTTTTTATTAAAATTTTACCTTAAAGAACATATTAAAATATGATTTATTTGGTACAATACAAAGCATACAATAGTAAACAGTTTTTAAAAATATAAATCTTATTATTTTAATGATATAATTCAGTAATTTAATTTATCTTAAAAACGTTCATTAACAAATAATATTTACAACATGTTTAAATATTAAATAATAGCACTTCTTAAACTTTCAAGCATGTTGTGTTAGTGGAAATGTATATTTCCCGAATTTCCTTATGGAAAGAATAGAAAAATCCAGACTCCTTCAGTACTAATTTTCGGTATGGTTTATACTGATCCCAATCTCTCCTGTAAAGCAGGCGGTGCAGAGTAAGCTCTTCGGGTCGAAGGAGATTGTGGCCTTGTCCTGCGCCTGGTGCCACGAGATCTACCACAACAAGGAGTCCTGCTTCAACCAGGCCAAAATCGGCGAGGAGTGTCGTCTGGGTGAGTCCTTCATACATATGTAGTTTATCCAGAGTTCCTGCAGGAATATATACTCACATATCTAGGCCAGGCTCGCGCTCCTTCCCCTCGTTACGTCCTTTGTCCTTTGATTAATTACGTGACGCGCATGCAAATAAATTGCGGTCCGTTAACTTAATTAAGATTTGTGAATTAAAAGCGAGCCCCAAAAACCAGCTCCCAAAAGAATGAGCCATTTCAACCTCTTGAACTGGCTCGTTTGGTTGGTAAACAAATTGTAGCACAGTTATCAGGGTCACAAGGACCTTTTGGTCTCAAAACTGGTTTAAAAATACTCCAATTTTATGTATTATTTTTTTATTTGTTTATTTTTGTTTTCTATTACAAAACAATATGTGGGCAATTGGCCACTAAAATGTATATCTATAATTATTATTCGATAAATTGAGACGACAGAATATATATGTTTATCGATATTTTAAAGTTTCGAATTATTTGCGATAAATTGATATTCATTTTGAAATATTAAGTCCTTAATCGTACAAAACTGTACCAAAAACCGAGCTAACGTTTCAATTATGTTTGTTGGGAACAAATTAAAAGAGAATAATAAAAAATAAAATCAAATTAAAATTTAGCGAATATTTTGTTCGATAACATCGATGTTTTAGCCTCAAATATGACTTTTGTAATTTTAGTCAGACTTGCAAATTTCTTGAAGAACTCATTTGTGACCCTATAAATCATATATAATCTTGATCAGCCGAATCGATCTAGCTATTTAAGATAAATGCATTTTTGGCCTACTTATGGGACTTTTTAATTTCGATATTTCCGCAAAATGTATATCGATAAATACCGATTTAGGTTGCTAAAATGGAAATCGTCTCGAATGTTTAAAATCGTTCTTCGGCGTCCCAAAGTTAGCTTTA
Organism: Drosophila punjabiensis; assembly: GCA_008042585.1. Classification (NCBI taxonomy): domain Eukaryota; kingdom Metazoa; phylum Arthropoda; class Insecta; order Diptera; family Drosophilidae; genus Drosophila; species Drosophila punjabiensis. The sequence continues at coordinate 1,849 of VNJR01003100.1, read as the reverse complement.
TTTCGGTTTCGGTTTTCGGTTGTTTATATATTTAAATATATAAACTATAAACTTTACAGTGATATTTTTGTCGATATAAAGGACTTTTTTCCTCAAAACACATCACTAAAAGAAAATAAGGACTTAAGTTCCAACTAATGCATAGATAAGGACCCCTTAAATTAAGGATTAAATCGATTTGAATCCGCTTAATTGGAGTTTTTAGAAATGCAGCAAGCTGAAATTTAATCCCTTCCTCTGAATCTCCGCCGAGTTCCATTGTTGATCCGTATGAATTCCTGCGGAGGTGGAAAATCCGCAGAATTCAATTGGTTCAGCGTTTGCCAATAAGCCGAACTAGCAGCTTAGCCATATGGAAAAGGGGGAATGTGAAGTGGGAGTGCATTGCGAATCACAAACGTCAATGCCAAGGACATTCCAAAGGATGGCTTTGCGCCATCTGTTTGGACTTATCATCCTTATCATCTCGGCGAATTCCCCAGAAAGCTGCTCAGCTGCAATCCGTGGGCTGTGCCAGGCGCAATGTAAACTATTTTCAATTAAAGTAATTGCAATAAAATGCTAACTGGCAGTTGCAGTCACCTAGTCCTGGCCGTTGTCCTGGTGTCCTGCCATTCCTGGCAACAACCTGAGAATGTTGCAACAAAGTCCCCATGATGATGGTGACTTAACAGCTTCCTTTTCACGTTTTTATAAAGTGTCTCAATGAGCATCTTGTTAACACACTCTCTCCCTCTCTTTCTGGGGCAGACCGTTATGCACACTTCCTGCTGCTGCTGCCCTCATTCTGGCAGCCTGGCATCTCAGAGATACAGGGACAACGGGATACGGGGACTCGAGGATACGGGGATGCAGGGATACGGGGATACGAGGATACAGGGAGACGGGGATACGGGGATACGGGAATACAGGGATACCAGGATACAGGCATATAGGGATACGGGGATACGGGGGTACGAGGATACAGGGATACGAGGATACAGGGATACAAGGACACGGGGATACGGGAATACAGGGATAAAGGGATACCAGGATACAGGGATAAAGGGATACGAGGATACAGGGATACGAGGATACGGGGGTACGAGGTTACAGGGATACAGGGATACGGGGATACGGGGATACAGGAATACCAGGATACAGGGGTACAGGGGTACAGGGATACGGGGATACAGGAATACCAGGATACAGGGGTACAGGGGTACAGGGATACAGGGATACGGGGATACAGGAATACCAGGATACAGGGGTACAGGGGTACAGGGATACAGGGATACGGGGATACAGGGATACCAGGATACAGGGATACAGGGATAAAGGGATACGAGGATACAGGGATACGAGGATACGGGGGTACGAGGATACAGGGATACGGGGGAACGAGGTTACAGGGATACGGGAATACGAGGATACCAGGATACAGGGATACGAGGATACAGGGATACGGGGATACGAGGATACCATGATACAGGGATACGAGGATACAGGGATACGGGGATACGAGGATACCAGGATACAGGGATACGAGGATACAGGGATACGGGGATACGAGGATACGGGGATACCGTATCGCTGTACCCCTGTACCCCTGTACCCCTGTACCCCTGTACCCCTGTACCCCTGTACCCCTGTACCCCTGTACCCCTGTACCCCTGTACCCCTGTATCCTGGTATTCCTGTATCCCCGTATCCCTGTACCCCTGTACCCCTGTATCCTGGTATTCCTGTATCCCCGTATCCCTGTATCCCTGTACCCCTGTACCCCTGTATCCTGGTATTCCTGTATCCCCGTATCCCTGTATCCCTGTACCCCTGTACCCCTGTACCCCTGTATCCTGGTATTCCTGTA
>VNJR01003091.1:0-12520 GCA_008042585.1 Drosophila punjabiensis | reverse complement strand
TGGATATACAAGAGCCACCGACTGGATGACATTTTTAAGGTCCTGGCGACACATAATTAACCCAATTAGAATGTGTGTGTCAGCGCTAAGCTAAATTTATGTGAATTTTTAATTATGCTCGGACAGCAGCAGGAGCAGCAACAACAATCACGGCCACTAGAGGTGTCGTTTGTTGTCCGCTGGCAACCGCAAACCAAACACCAAACAACCAGCAACGAACGGCCAGGTGGCAGGAGTCCGGAGTCAGGGGTTAGGGGTTAGGAGTCGGGAGCCAGTAGCCAGGAGCAGCAGCCAGGAAAAAGCAGGACAAACGACCTGAACCCAACGTTGGTTAAATGAAAAACGTAGTAAACTGTGCGCAAAACACCTGAGGATTCACCATGGCGACCGACAATGAGTGGCCAACTGGCGTCTGCTGTCCCAGCTCCTGTTCCAGCTCCTGCTTTTGCTCCTGCTCCTGCTTCTGCTCCCGCTCCTGGTTTCGTTGCTGTTGTTTTTGTAGTCAAGCAGCTTTGCCATTTCCGGGCGTGCCTTTTGTTTGCCACGTTTACCTTTTGGCCATTGTTGGTGATGCACTCAGAAGAAAAAGAGTCCCCGACTGAATAAATATTCCCACTTTTTTTTTAAATTTTTATTGGGTTTTTTGCTAAATATATAACTTACCTTATATTTTAGTATAGTTAGTTATATATTTCTCGAATTAAAATTAAGTATTTCTGATTGTAATTATTTTTTTTTTGCATTTCAACTGCTGCTGCTGCTGTTGTTGGTTTAACTGCATAGTGCCTTGTGACTTTTTGTGTGCAGCAACCGCAACTAGAAAGGACTCGACTCTCCTTCCTTAACTCCTTCCAAAAGGGGAAACCCCGTCCCGGAGTCAGGGAGACTGGCAAAAGTTTTAAGCAAATGTTGCCAAAGTGTTTAACATTTTGTACGGTGTCAGTCGCTTCCTGTTTGCGCAAGAGAGTGAGAGGGAGAGTATATGCCTGCGTGCCAAGGCGCCACAGGGACCTGGACCCGGAGCAGGATCAGAAGGAGCGGGAACTGGCCCAGACACACCGACTGGGCAAATGAACTCCACCTGGAGTCGGAACAGCCGACTGGTTAAACGTGTGGATAAATGTAAATTAAACTGAGCCTAGAGCGGGGGAAGAGAAAATCCGGCAGGACATGGAGTCGTTGGAGACTAGGACAGATTCCGGATTGACAGAATTTCGCAGAGAATGGGAACAGTTTAATTTGAACTTTGATTTTTTACAAATTGAACATGCACTAGAAATAATGAAAACGTAATCAAGTTTGGTTTATTTTTAAAGCATAATAAATTACTTTCTGTTATGTTTGGATATGCAAAGTTATTTATTGTAATAAGATAATTAATATGATGCTTATTTAACTGATAGAAATACTTGTAAATTTAATTAAAGGTTTATGCAATTTTACTGTAAGAAATTTGAGCTGGGTTTATTGACTTATTATATGATAATATAATTTTTCAGGCCTGACTTCTTCACTTCCTGCAAGGGTATAAAAATGAAAAAATCTGGTCTGAAAAATCCTGGTACGTTTTTAATTGTAGTACTTAAATATTTCTACTTTTTATACTGTCTCTTTAATGTGAACTTAAGTTAGTCGAAACTTATAAGCCAGCCCTCGGGGGTCACTAAATATGTCAGTGTGAGGAGCCTGCTTAATTTACAACTTCCGGGCAATCTTGTCGCCGCTCCGGCGACAAGTGTTGGGCATATTTCTGGTCATCCGGGTGCTGGATTTTGATTACCGGGTTATGGAATTTCATTAAAAAGTTGCAGGACTCCCAAAAAAGGGCCGCCAAAAATTCACCTTAAAGCTGGATTCCTTTGGCTTGCGTGTGCCTAGCAAATATAATGCAGACTATGCCATATAAAATTTTATGAGGACGAAAGCCAGAGCATTAATTTCTATCAGGAAAGTCAGGAAGGTTGAGTGTGTCTGTGCTAGCCGGTAAAAAGGAGACAAAGGCCACGCCAAAGGAAGTGAAGGAGTGGGTTGCCCAGCGTTCTTTTCTCTCTATTTTTTTGGTTCAAGGATAATCATCCGGCATCGCGTGCTGTTGAAATTTAAGGAGTGTATGTGATTTTTATCATGCAAACAGCCGGAAAGTGACCCCTGCCCCCTGTCGCGACCCTCAATCAAAGGAACGTGCTAAATGAGTAAGGTAAATGAAATTACCTGACCGAACACACCTCAAAAGCAGCAGCAATGGCAGCGGGGTGGCGAGCCGTGTCCAGCTGTGTCCTTTATATCCTCGATGTCCGGCGTGCGTGTGCCCAGCAGCGGAAATTACAAATTTGTTCGCCGCTAATGGATTTCCATTCGGATTGCTTTCTCCCCTTCCAAACTATTCAACTTTAAAGCTTAACGTTAAATTCATTCGTTTAATTCCTTCGCTGTGGATGCAGGATGCGACTTGCAACCCAGAAATTGGCTAAAAAATTTATGCGAAACGTTGCAAAAATTTTTGGGGGAAAATTAAATTTTCGCCTGCTGTTGTCAACGCGGCGCGTCGTCATCGTCCTTGCCACAAAACGCTAACGACTACAAAATTGCAAGAAAATTACCCGTTAATGTCCAACATTTATGTCTGCCTCCCAAGACGCTCAACGAGGCAGAGGCAACGGCGGAGGCGTCTGTTCTGTTTTGGCCAAGTCTGGCCTGGTGCCGGCCTGGTCGATGCGGTTTACACAGAGAGAACATTTAGTCCACTGAAAGAGAAGTCGTTTGAAGTAAAGAAATCGTTGGAAATGCAGAGAATCTATAGTAATTGCAGTAATTTTAAATTAATAAATAACAAAGAAGATTCTTTATCTTAATTCCTTTGGTTTTCTATTCAAAATTCTTAAATCTATCATTCTAAATATCTTGGAAAGTGTATCTATATTTTAAGGAAAAATCACTGAATTTAGATATATAAAGATATTAAATATGCTTACTAAATTGTAGATTTTTCCTTTTAATAAATTTTTAGTAAATTAAATAATAATCCTTGAAAAAATCTCTTGATTGAAAGAAGTTTAACGATATTTTAAAGTATATTAAAATCACGTAAAGTCTGTCTAGCCTGATCTAATTTTAATGGCCTCTAAAATAATAAAACTCGCATAATTCCTTGTATAATTTTAATATTAACGCATGTAGCCTGATCTAAGATAATTTATTATGTGTAACATATATGATTTTAACTATTTAGAATTTTTCTATGTTCTAGAATTACTTCAGACTTACAATGTGTAACTTTATCAAACTAAAATTCCCTTGGTTAAGTTCTTAATTTATAAATAATTTCACATAAATATATCTATTTTTTAAGCCCCAAACTCTATTAAAAATTTTATTTTCCGTGCAGTCAGAGCACTTGGCTCTTGTCGGCTCCCAAGTCAGGGCCAAGTAATCGTGGCGGAATTTCAGGCGAAGCAAATGCTTCTGGGGAGCGGGAGGGAGTTGGAGTCTCCTCTAGCCAGATGGGAGAGAAAAATAAAATAACTGGCAAAACTATTATGGCCCTTGTGCTTATTACTCGCTGACATGCAAACACTGGCGCTCTCTTTCGCTCGCAGTAAGGTCCCTCAATTTTTTTTCTCGTAGTTAGAGTGCTATCATGTCCTGTTGGGGTCGTCCTGGGCGGCTGTCGTGGGCGGCAGGGCTTGCCAAGGACAAGGACAATGTAGGAAATGTAACAAACTTCAACGCCAACATTCACGTGTGGTGTGGCGTGGGCGGCAAAACTTTAAGCGGACCTGCATTAAATATTCAACGTATTTTGGCATTTAATTTGCAGCACACAATAAATAATAACATGACACATAGCAGCCCCAATCGAAAAAGTCAACGGTGGCGGTAACAACAGTTGCTACTTGCTAAAAGTAAATAAAATTGCTTTTCAACGAAACTTGGCGAACCTGACACACATGTCGAAGCGTCATTAATAATGGAGGTGGTGCTACTTGGGGGATGGGACTCGTTCCCACTCTATGGCTGAATCAAGTGGAAAGTAACACAATAGAGGACGACGGACGGGTCCAGAAGTCAACCCCGGGATGTCAAACTAAATTTATGCACCCACACACGCCACCGAGGAATGCGGACAGCCAGGACAGTCAGGACAGCCAGGAGTGTTTTGTAGTTCGAGCCACGAATATAATTCAGCAACCCCTGCGGAGACGCAAGCCGCCACCCCGAAACCTGCGGTGCCTGCAACTAATTTCAATATCATCAAAAATTAATTCCACTAATTCGATTAGAGGCATTTCTCTCTCAAGGCCCCAAAATATATATATATGGGCATTCATTAATTCCTGAGGCATTTTTCCTTGGCCTCCTCTTGAAATTTAGTACGAAACTTGTACGATGTGGCAATGGCGTGTGTTAGCGTAGTGAATTTCTAAGTCGACAGAGTTGGGATAGTCCGGATTCAGGTAATGTATGAGGCTTGAAAAATTGTAATTGGCAAGCTCATTTCAGGCTGACTTAGTGGTGATATAACTCAAGATTATATAGCGTGCACGTGATAAAATACAGGTGAGCGAAAAAGAAATAAAGTATTTTTAAATAGCAACTTAAATAACTTTATTTATCTTTAAATTATTATAGAGAACTCACAACCATTGTGGTTTTTTGGTTAATTTAATTATATAATTATTATACCAAACTGAAACAAAATATTGATTTATTTATTTTGTTTATTTAAATTTAGCTTTGACCAATAATTATTTGAATAAATATACCATGATGCTTCAGAAATTACCAGAACCCTTTTATAACCCTTAAAAACATGTAAAGTCGCGTAAATGTGTTTATTTTTTGGACTACAAATTTGTAGAATAGGATTTTTAGGGTTTAGAGTTCATAAAAACCCTAATGATTTCCCCCGATAAATATAAAAAATTTGGGAAATAATGACAAGTTAAGATTTATTTATATAAACAATCAGGAAACCATTTGTAATATTATAAAGTGATTTAAAAATCCATAAATTAAAATAAATTAATATTCCTCTATGTGTAAAAATATATTCTTAAATTCGGCATCAAAAATATTTCTCCTTTCTTTTTTTTACAAGTTTTAAAACTTCATTTAATATTCACACATCCAACAATTTTCGTGTGTGTCAGTTTTCTCAAGCCATTACCTTTTATTCCTGATATGTAAACTGTTTAATTGAGTTTTCTATTTGAGTTAAATTCTCTCTGTTTGTGCAATCTGCATATGTACACACTCGTGTCGAGGGAAATCCAATTGTTCTGCATATTTGTAGCCAAAGCGAAGCCACAATCCCTTAATCGCATTTTTGAAGCTCCGCATTTAATTAGGTCTCAGAATAAACTCGATTCAAGAATGGCAAATTACGCACCACATTTGGGGAAACCTTTTTTTTGTGCTTTGCTCTTCAACACACACACATCAGGAAAATTAAATCTCAAGTCAAAGACTTGGTTATCCTTGGGGGTTTTCCCTCCATCTCCTTGTGACTTTGAATTGTTCTTACCGGGTTTTTATATGCGGGCATGAGTGTTTTTTATTTAATTTGGCTTTATGGCCTCAGCCGCACCTTATTTCACTCGCTCAGCTCGCATTGTGCAAATAAAAAAATGCTCATGTGCCGAAAAGACAGGGGAATTCGGAAGGAGAAGGTAAGGTAATGTAGACGAAGTTTGAATATCCTTAAGGACTTATTTGGTGATGTTTTTCCTATTCTTTTTCTATAAAATTGATGGTAAAATTGTTACACTTCGAAAATCATTTTAAATTTAATGGATTTTTATTTAAAAATTTTTTAACATTTCCAAAGAGCTATAATTATTTAAATGTAAGTCTAAATTTTAAATAAAAACCCAAAATATTCACAAAAATATGCTATACATATTCTTTAAGACATCTCAAAATTCTTTATAGCTTATATTGGCTATATCTTTTTCTGAGCTACAAATGCTCATAAAAACTCACAATACCACTTCGGAAGGGTACTAGTATGTAGGTTGAGAATGGTTTTTCATCGCGGAAGCCAAACATATCCAGGATGAAGCGCCAAAAGTCACGAAGTGGGCTAGCAGGGGGCGTGGTTTGATGGCAAGGCAAAAGCGCGCGTTCGCCTTACACTAATTGTCTTTACTGTGCGTGCGTGCGTCTGCTGCGAGGGTGTGAGTTTTTCTCTTTTTTTTTCTTGTCTTTTCAAAGGTGAGGAGGGGTTGCAGAGCGTTTAGGGGATGCATACATTTTACGGTTGTTTAGCTACACGTATCCGGCATGCGGCGGTGGCAGTTGCCTTTTATAGCCGTCATTTCCGCTGAACAATCCACAACAATCCCCTCTCTCAGCCGCAGAATTTACTTCAAAAAAAAAGTGTGTCGGCTAAATGAAATGCAAATTATTTTTTGTTCCCCCTTACCAGCCACCTCTCCTCCTCTCCCATTGTTGGTGCCTGAGCACCTGACCAAATATATTTAAGCTTTGCGCATATTCTCTGCATTATGCTATTTGCATTATTCACTTAATGATCAAAAATAAACTTTTAATAAGACTCGTGATTTGCACTTCCGTTTGCGTTGACTCAACAAAAAGTTTTCACTGAGACATCGAAACGATATTGAGGAAATATATTGTGACAAAATCTATATAGTACTATTCATTCAGTTTTGTAGAAAGAAAAATCAAGAGCTTAAGTGTATTTTTATATGTCAAAAACAAGATAATATTATAGTTTTCTATGACAATTTTTTAGAACAATTACAACATAAATGGAATGATTTTCTTAAAGACCGGAAAACAAATTAAAAGAATAAAAAACTGGAGAAATATAATATTAGAAAAGGTAATAGTTTTGTTTTTATTTAATTATTCCTCATCCGCAAAATTCCCTACCTTACTTCTTGTTTTAAAATCTTTCTTCTCCGTGCACACTATGATAATGATGACTATTTCCCAGTGCATTAAGGCTGTGACACGCACTGTACTGTATTTAGGACATGCCAATCAAAAGTCTCCAACTGTGACTGGCACTGCAGGAAGACCCGTATAAGTGCAGGAGTCGAAGCAGGAGTAGGAGTCGGAGGCAGAGTCAAAACCGGAGTCATTGTCATTTCTCCGTTTTGTTGACTCGTCACTCCTCTCTCTTCCCCTTTATGCCATTCTTTTGCCGACTCTCAGGACTCCGAATTCCCAATGCCAATTAAATGCGGCTTTCCCATTGTCATCCGGCCAAGACTTTCCATATGACAATGCCCTGTAACCGTAATGAGCAGGAAGGCGGGCAGGCGGCGAGCGGCAAGGACACCCCCGGAGTTGTGCCCAGCGGGCGTTCGCATGTCCTGCCAAAGTAAATTAATTGCAGGAGCACCGCAGGCCCTTGATCCTTGCTCCCGTTTCGCTACACGTGTGCAAACTTGTGCGCAAATTAACATTATCATCGTCAGGCCCGAACAGGACTCCGCCCTCGCAAAACACTTGCACTCCTTCTGCGTAGATTAATCGGACTGATTAACCACACGCAGGTCGCCAGGAAGTACAGCAAGGGGCAAGGCGGATCTGAAGCAGGACTAGAGCCTGCTGACCGGAACCCTCCTCTAGTCGCCATGCCCATTCATTATGCAATTATTTCGAATGACTTTCGTAAGTGATATTTCCTTGGCCTTCGTGCCTATGATTTGCCAGGGAAATGCATTCATCAAGCCAAACGGGAATCCATTTAGGCCGAAATGGGACAAGGGTGGGTTAAGGTATTAATAAATTAAGAAAGCAGGACATTATTCTTATTCTGTTGTAATATTTAAGGCAGAAGCAAATAAAGTTCTCAATACATAAACATAATCTTAAATATCTATCATCACATTTGTTCCTTTAAATAAATGTTTATATAACAAATATTAATGCTCTTTAAAAGCTTTTAGCTTTAAATATTACTTACGTAAAATAGAAATTATTTTCTAGCAAGCTTTTACTTTAGGAGGGACACGTTCCTGTATCCGAAAATAATCATTCTTTCAACAAAACACTTGCAATTAGAAACCAATAAACAATTCATAGCCGAAGCAGTGCCAACAAAGATCTCAAATGATTTAATCATTTCGAAAAAATACGTTTATAGTGCCCGCGGCATCGCACGTATATATCATCGGCAAGTATAATTTACAATCATAACAATTAAGTCTTAAAAATGTTTCGCATATTTCAACGCGCGACATGAATTACAACCGAATTCTCTAGGCGCCATGAAGCCACAAGGGGCACGGCACGGCAAGGGGCAACGGCACAAAGCCTAACCACTCGGAAATCCCGGAGAGAGACACTGGCTGCCCCACGGTTCTGGCCAAGAAGTCACGGCCCACGAAATCCCTTTGGGCCACAGCACGGTGAGTCGGACGGGGCTTTTGTTTCGAACGCATTAATTGATGCAAATAAAAGACAGATTTATCGTACGTGCTCGAATGTATGGCATTGGGGAAGGCCCAGAGCATTTTCTGGGGAAGTCCATTACCCACTACAGTTGAATTGGGCAGATCTAAGGGCCGGTAAGTGGACTCAATTGCGGTTTCTTTGATTTTGTCTTGCTTTTCAATTTTAATTAAAATAATGATATATAAGCACATTTAAAAATTTTTAAAACTATCAAAATGTTAGCAGATTTTCTGATGCTGTTGATTGTATTTGATGTAAAAAAATAAACAGGAACTAAAATATTTATATCAATAGCAATGGGATGTTTTGTATAAAATATTTTAATGGTATTCTTAAAATATAAAATAATTTAACCTTTTATGTTAATAAAAAATTTCTTTAAAACCATCTAGAAAATAAAGGAAAAACCCTTTAATGTCCCGTCTCTCGATTTTGTATTTTGTTTTCTAAAATATTATTTGTTTTAATCTTTTTAATTCTTAATATAAATATCAAAGCACAAATAATGTTTCTATTATTTCTTATGATCCTTGGCATATGCTTTCATTGTTTGAGGAAGTTTAATGTAATTAACTGTACCGGCCCAAAGCAACAATAAACAATAACAACTAGGCCAAACATAGACAAAGCTAGAAAAAATACAAAAAATACATAAAATCAAGACAACTAAATAAATTCTTGAGAATGTACATAAAAAATTATTGGCTCGCACGCATCGACGCAATATAGACTGTTATGAGCACAAATATAGTGCTTTACAAAAACATAATTATGAAAAATAAACCAAAATTCATAAATATTTTGAAAAAGGAAGGGAAATAATTGTAAGATATGATATACCTACAAAATCATGAAAAATATTATAACATTTTAAAATAATTTATGAATAAATTGGGTACAAGGACGTGGAAATAAATATTTAAAAGCACTTTAAGATTCCAATTAATCAAGGATTTCCTAGATAAAGTAAATTAAATATTCCTAATGTAATTTTAAAAGGTTTTCAAAATTAATTACCTTATTTAATTTTTAATATGTATAGTTTAGACAGTTTAAAAATTACATCTGATTACTTTTACCCAATTTAATAACGGAAATCTCCCTATTAAACCATCGCTTATACGCACTGTTTGCATCTATTTTTGCTTGGCCGGCCGCTTTTGCTGCTGCTGTTCGCCTGTTTGGCAATGAACCAAAAATACGCTTTTGGCCAGAAGCAACAACAACTGATTTGTACAGGTGCGAAAAGTCTGTGATCACCGGTCAGTTGGAGGTGAGGCGAACTTTGTTCCACGATCGCGTCATCGTCATCTCGTCGATGGCCCTTTTGGTGGCGCCTGCCGACGACTCTCAAGTAGAATCCCCTCAAATAAAATAATAGGAGAAATCTGCTCTTATTTACATTTTGGCCCGTTCTACGAAATGAGTATAATTGGAAGATGGGCAGCAGTCCGAATTGTGTTTTCTATATCGCACCCCTGATGCTTCGGTTCCTCCTTGACTTCCTATTATTGTTATAGTGCACACCATTCGCTTTGTCCGCTTGTTTATTTGCTTGGTGTGTTCTTTTTTTTCATGATTTTTGACTATGAGATTTTATTTATGTCTACAGTAGTTTCGGGCATACGCAGAAATGGTTAGGAATAATTTTATTAATCCAAGAAAAGTGAATTACGAAGATATTTCTTTTAACATTATAAGTTAGATGTTGTTTATTAAGTCCACAAGCCTTAAGAAAAACAAGAATAGAAAATTTAATGTAATGGAAATTGTTTTTAAGATATACAAATTATAAATATAATTATTTTTCTGATAAAAAACTAACCTAAGAAGTTATAAATCTAAACATAATAAGTACATTTTCGTCGAATTAATTTCAGTTTCCATCTTAACTTGATTATTTTCTGTTTTATTTTTTTTTTCGTTTTTATTTTTCTGTCCAATTCTCAATTCTTTTTCTTTTGGTTTGAGTATATTTTTAGTGAAAAACAGCGGCGGATGCTCATTGTTGTTGTAACTTGTAATTGGCCAGGGACGTTAATATAAAAATAATTTTCTCTCGATTTGATGAGCAGAAGAAAAATGCATAAATAATTTGATTCAATCAAACGAATGAGTATATAATCACTCTTAATTGAGTCACATAATTTGGTTTACGACTTAATGAGCCGAATAATTTTTTATTCTACTTATTAATGCCGCTGAGTTGTGCCAAAGAAAAAATAATATTATAATAAGCATAATTAAATATTGCAGGCCATGTGCAGCTTTCTATTTAATTTAATTAGGAAATATATATATATTCTTTTATATATTATATAAAGTATATATAAAATTTTAAATTATGTAATTAATGTGCAGCTTTAGAAATAATAATTAATTTGTGGATAGGATTCCAAAAATACCTAAAAATAATCTAATTTTGGTAAATGTTCTGATTCATATGAAGTTCGTTTGTTTTGATTAAATGAAAACCCTTTTTTCAATATCAATATGTTTAATATATTTAAGAATTAGTGGTTTAAGACTAAGCTAATTTTTTAATACTCTCCCAATTATTTTTTTTATTACAAATTTAGCTTTCTTTGGACCTAGAAACTCACTAGAGTCTTCTTTTATCTTCCACTTATCTGCAAATTACAAATATTAACTTGATTGAGATTGTTCAACGCACGCACCGTTGGCCACGCCCACATTGTGTCAAACACGCTAATTTACTGTTACATTATTTAAACACATACACACACACACACACACACAGACAGCCATCGCATTGATATGTAGAAGCGATAAAACTGAAAGGTTGTCACTTTGGCAGCGTTATTCGGTCGCTCGTGTTGGTTGGGATATTGGGATAGGCAATGGTGTTTGTCATGGTTAAAAAGGGGGGTACGGGGTGGTGCAGGGGGCACTCGGTAGCGGGGTAAAGGCCAAAGAAAAACAACAAAGAACTCGGCGAATGAGACAACAGGGCGCATGAGCGATTTGTGTTGGCAACATTTGTTGCGCTTGCAACATGTTGCCAAGGTGGATTGTAAGCCAAGCGTGAAAAGATTATTTAATTAATTTGTTTAAATAATTTGTATGTTATATAAGGATAAAATAAGAAAAAATAAGAAAAATATAACACTATATAATAAATGTATTATATATAAAGCTATAAAATTATATTTATTTGGCTTACACTTCTTTTTTCTATATTTATTTGTATAAAAGGTAATTATTGTACCATTACAAATTGTTGTTCGTATTAAATTGGCTTACGTTCTTTATTTCGTTTGAACTTAAAAATTAATTCTTTCACTGTCTTATTTAATTTTAAATATTCATAATACTATTCTCGTAAAATACATGATTTACGTTCATATATTATTAAAAAAATTATTCAACTTTATAGAACCACTGAAATTACCCAATGAATAATTATTCAACATTATAGACCTATTATTTAATATATTTTAGAACCAATTAAACAAATAATTTAAAATATTTAAAGCTTTGCAATTTAAACTTGCATAAATAAATTGTTGCTCTCAATTGTTGTTTATTTTCCTTCTTTTTAATACTTTATTAGAACGCTTTATAAAAAATTTAATTTTTTGTATCAATTGTTTAAATGCTTATAAACGGTTTTGGGTTTTTTAAAATACAAAAAAATTTGGGCTATTTGCAATTCTCTTATCTCCTCTTAAAAATCCCCTATTAGCACTCACAAAATTTGTTCACTAATTTGTTAATAACATTCATTACAAATAAATCATAAATCTAAAATCAAAACCGATTAAAAATGAATTTCTTGTAAAAATTCGCAAAATGTTGCCAGCTTCTAAGGCTCAATTCGCAATAGCATCCACAGGGTTTCCCGCCAATTGCAGGCCAAGCCGAAGTGTCTACAAACAAACGCTCACACACACACACACTTACGCGCTCTAACAACCCCGAAAAGCCGCAGAGCAAACAACGGCGATGGGGATGGGGGTTGGAATTTTTGTGGCAGGAGACAAAACGAAGCCCCCGGTTCGTAAGGCGTAAAATCTGCAAAGCTCGACACTGAGACCAAAAGCCGGCTCCCCCGACTCCCTGGGAAATT
>VNJR01003089.1:0-43237 GCA_008042585.1 Drosophila punjabiensis | reverse complement strand
CCGTCTTCTTATGGTCTGAGCTGACACATTCACGTCATAATCTGCCACCATTTGACCTCTGATTTGCGTCGATGTCAAGAACGGATCGGCTTTACTGATTTTGGCAATCTGTCTATCGTCGTTTAAAGTGGTTTTTCTGGGCTTTTCACGTGAAATATTTTCCCAGGTTCCATGTTTCTTATAAAATGCAATGGCATTTCTGACTTTGCCACGCGAAAAATGTAAATTCTTACATATTTGTAGAATACTTGTGTTTTTTTCGTAATATTCCCATATTATCTTTCTTTCGGCCTCATTTGTATTTTTATTTTTAGCCATAGCGATCAAATTGTTTTTGGAAACGCATTTAGTATTCAATATTTTAGTTTAGAAAATAATTAGCAAAACTTTCCCGGAAAAATCACAAGTTTGACGATTAAAGCTTAAGGTGGCTTAAGTATGTGAGCAGGACATTTTGGAGATGGTCTCAGATTTTTTAAGTTTCTCGTTGAATATATATTTTTATAACTTGGTTATTCTTCTATTAGAACACTGATATATAGAACTAATGTGACACAAATAATTGGAGCTTTGAAATTACAATTTTTCTTAATTTTCGTTAGAATTCTTGGTTGAAGTCTTGTGGCTTAAGTCTATGAGCACCACTGTATATAAAAGACATTTCCTAAACAATAGAGAAGCTTAAATTACAATTCCCTCCATGACAGCAGCAGCAGCCCACACACATTGGACGACATTGGACGACACGACCTCTCCGAAACCGGCAACTGGAGCAGCTTCTTCGTCTTCTCCAGCTGACACGCCGACATGCAAGGAGGGGAAGGAGGCATCTACGAGTTGGGGGTCAGTGCCTCGTTTTACAAGGCATTCAAAAGGAGATTTGAATATTTTAGGAGGCACACGGCGACATTTCAATGGACAACAAGTGCCACGCAGCCGCATGGCGACAAATGGCAGAGCTACATGGCAGTGCACTGAATGGAAATTAGTGTGAATTCGATGTAGAAAAATATATTTTAAAGATTTTTCAATACTCTTTGAAATTAAGAAAATTTTTTGATATTTAAATATATTTTTATTCCTTAAGAAAATAAGTGAATTATAAGTGAAGTATTTTGTGTGGCTAAAAGGCTTTGTACATCTATGAAAATTCCCTGGAATGATCTTATATTGCCTTTAATTATTTTATTTAATATTAATACTAGTTAATTAAATTTTAATTAATTAATTGACAATAAAATGGTAATTTGTTTAATAAACATTAAAGAAGATTTAAATGCATTTTCCTTTAATAATAAAACCTAAGTAATATTACATTGACATAGATTTAATCTCTATAAACATTTTATGCTTTCCTTTTTAATTCTGTTTATATTTTCTCTTACCTTGTAGACCAAACTTTCTCCTTGTGTAATCCCGATCCCGGCTCCAACTCTGAATCTCCGGCTGGGGGTCTTCTGGTGGAGCGACCTGGTCTGCAGGTGGTCGTCGTACAACTCTATTTTTTATTTTGTCGCGCTCACCGCAATCTCCATAGCTGGCGGTGGTCGCTCGTTTATTAGCCTGGCTAGTGGCCAGTGGCTACCATGAGACACGGGACACGGGATACTGGGACCCGGGACCCGGCACCCGGTACCCTGGACCGACCTCCTCCGAACCAACATTCCCCGGCAGTTGGCTTTTGTCGGCGGATTGGCTTTTGCATCGACATCGTGCATAGAATGCATCGCATACTCGCAGATACAGATACAGGCGGAGATACAGTGGGGCAGGCGGAGGCACTCGTATCCAGATCTCGCGATCGTCTGCTGCATTTTATGCACCTTTTGGTATGTTCATTGTGAATTTATTGGACTCGATTTTATCGCTCAAACAAATGTTGCATTTTACAAGTGGTTCAAGTGCCTGCCAACGTTAGCCTAAAGACGGCGCTTATTAATGAGCCAAGTTGCGGCTGTTCGTTGGTAGTTGCTATCTGCAACTTGGGAGCGTGCTGGCGCTCCAAGCCAGCGGGAGTTTTTGGACCCAAAAAAAAAAGCAAAAAAAAAATAAAAGAAATAATAATAACAACCCAAAGGAGTGCCACCACCAAACATATCGCTTATTCCCGATAAGTCTGAGCCAAATTCGTGGGCTTTGTTGGCCAAGACAACAAATTGCGGCAATCAGTCTGAGGCAGTCAGTCGTCAGTCTGAGCCGTACAATTAATAACGAATTAAGTCGCTGGCCAAAGGCTATACACCTTAATTGCAGGTGATCTACATAAGCCGGAAACCTAACCAGATTCGTCAACTCTAAAATAAGTATAAATATAATATAAATATAAATAAAATAAATATAATTTCTACAAATTCCCTTCAGTAATTTACTTTAAGTGCGCTCGTTAGATTCCCTGGGCTTCCGCTACCAAATTACGGCCATCAATCAATTTGAACATGGCACAACTATCGAATTAACCCGCAATCGAGGGAAAATCAATAGCAATTCGAATTTCCACTTTTCCATTTCGTTGGACTCACGCAATGAACCAATGAACCAAGGACCCAGCAAAAGAGCACCAGCACCTGCGATGATTAGGGGTAATCAAAGTGTTTAACACAACAAGACCGCGACTACACTAAGGGGAATTTCAGGAAGTTAAATCTGGGTTAAGATAACTTGAAATTCCAACGAAATGTTATAGAAAATAAGGTATATTTTACAGATTTTTTCAATGTTTAATTTAGTGAGTTGAGTTGAAAAAATACTCTCAAATCTCACAGCTTAAAATGCATGATGCATTTTGTCATAAACTAAAATATCCTGAGAAATATTTTGAAAGTAGTTTTAAAATTTAAGAAGCTCAAATTTAGGCATTTGTAATTCAAATTAATAATTTTATTTCTTAGGAACATTCAATCGAAAAAATAGCATTAAATATTTAATGCTTATAAAATCACAATAATTCTGAAAAGACTGACTGTATTTTTTTTTAATAATAAAATATAATATAATTATAATTATATAATATATAATGTAACAATAAAAATTCCTTTATTTTTCCTTTAATATTTTTCTCCTAGTGCTTTGAATCGATTTTTGCTATAATTTCCTTAACTGCAATAACCCAAAACATCAATCAAACCGATTCGATGGGTCAATGGGTCAAAATTGGACTCAAGGCGGGACTTACACTAGTCACAAGTGCCTCAAATGTCACTTGTAAAAGGCAAGGAGGGAGGGTGGTGACACACACATACCACACACCCATTTAAGGGGGAGGTGCTGGAGGCAGGCAAATTGCTGTCACAAGCGCCAAATTATGCACTCGCCCAGTGGCTTGGACTTAATCGAAGACAAACATCTAATTGACATAAAGCCGACATGCTAAACGACATCGACATCGGCCTCTGTTAGTGCTTAGCTCTAATGATGACTCTTTTTTTGCCATAGCGATGGCAATGCCATGGTTTTTTTGGGGATTTTTAAAGATGGGTACAAAGTAAATACCAAAGTTAGGTACATTTATGTTTTTAACTTTTGAAATTTTGAAAGAGAACTCGACACTTTTTTGTGTTAAACTTTTATTTACAAGAAAAAGGAAGTTCAACTCAAAAGATTCTTGTTCTTGTAATGCATTTATTATGTACCTTCCCTTAGGTCCTTTTGAAGCATTGATCCTGTACCTTGCTTGGCTAATAATTACAAGTACCTTGCTCATCCCTGGATGCTGCTGCTGCTGCTGCTGCTGTGGAGTTGCTGTTCCTCGCCGAGACTGCGTACCACAACGACGACACCGCCATATCTCACATCTTTTGCCGATATTTATGGCCGCGGGTTTAAAGTTCAAACGCTGCCAGGGAAGACGAAGAGCTGGGCTTAATCAAGGCCCCAAGCCAAAGTCGATTAATTAGAGACTTACGAGGTCCGAGAAAAAAAAACCCAATAAGCTGCACGTACTCAGGTGCGAAGCCGGTGTCCCGGTTCTATGCCTCGCTCTCGGGAGTGAAAGGTGCCTAGAAGGATCGGCTTTAAGTTTGGCCTGGCCCTCGGGCATGTCAAACCGGACAGGCAGCCATCAAGCAAACTGAAATGAGGGAAACATTTCGGGAATGGGGAGGAGAAAAAAATAAGTAAAAAAGCACCTGACAGGCCGGCACAGCCACAGCCGTCAACAATACCCATCTGAAAGAGGTCATAAAGCAAACAGTTTAAGGTGAAAGGTGCTGCGCGGACATGCAACATGCAACAAAGCTGGCAGCTTACCAAAAAAAATATATAAATAAAGGATGAAAGGTTAAGCTCAAGGAACGAAGGTGTAAATACCCTTTTGGGGGCAAGTTGTATAATTATATAATATTGGTAGGAATTTTTTGGGACTATATAGTCGAATTTTAAGGGGCTTATATGATTTTTAAAAGTTTTTTTCTATAATATAAAAATATATTAATTATTTTCCAATTCATTTAACAACTTTTCACGTATTTTTAAATTTTTTAAAGAAGACTTCTTGTAAGCTTTTTTGCACTCTAAGCATGGCTTTCTTTTTAAGCCCTGTTGATCCTTTCCCAAAAATGGCAGTACCCTCTGCTGATAGGGTTTTAAAAAAAAGACTGTAAGAAAACCCAGCAAGAAAATATGTCTAAAAATATGGCTTGGCTATAATTAATTTGCTGCGGTGGCTGTTGCTGCAACGCAGTTATTGCTGCTGGCAGGCAAAATCAAAAAAGTCACTTATGACTGACACTTTGCATATTCCGCCACGACCATCACCTGTGGAGCTCGCAGAGAAGCTCGCGGAGATGAAGATGACTACCCAGACATGCAGTGACTTATGATTTTTCAGTGGAATCTTCCCAGCGACGCCCGCCTTCTCCCCGCCTCCGATGATTTACGGAAAAAGTTACGAGCATTTGATTTACGATCGAGGGAGAGGCCCCCGAGAGTTACTTCTTTTTATTTTTGTTTGGGGCGTAATGCCGCTGATGGATTTGTCAAGTTTGTGGGTCAAGAGTTGCTACTTTTGCTGCTCTTCGGTGGAATCTACAGACACTTCTGCTGGATTTCCGCCCGGCGATGATTACTCAAAATCGCAGCTCCGGTGAAATTTGAAGCTGTGGAGTTGAGTTGAGTTGAGTTGAGAGTTCCCGCGAACGAACACTGGCGGCAACTAATTGCGACAACGGCAGCAGCAGTCGCAGCCTCAGCAGCTGACAAAAAGATTTAACATCTTTTCATTCTTGCCAAAGTGGGGAAAAAAACACGTTTGTAGCTCAAAAGCCAGACGAAGCCGCTGATTGACTGCCAGATGACCTGATGACCCTCGGGAGAAGATAACTCTTCATGTGTGACAAGGTGTCGATTTAATAAAAGAGGTGCAGAAGCTGCAAGTCTTGAAAAAATGCAAAAGAGTTTTGGGGAGAAAATTAGGGAAGCCTTGAAAAAGAAACAAAAAAGTTTGGGGAGAAAATTAGGGAATTTTGGGGGAGTTTTTTGAAAGGGATTATTATGGAAATACATTGTTAAAATTTATATTTTTTAAAGGAAATATAGTTTTATTTAGTTCTCAAAAAAAGAGCTGAGTTACTCGATTTAGATTTAGTAAGCGATTTAGACAGATATTTTTATATAGAATTTATTAAAATTAGTTTACCAAAGTTTGGCACAGGAAATTACATTTAATGTTTCATATTATAGGTATATATTAATGAAGAAAATGACTCTTAAAAGCTTTAAAGTTTAAACCCAAACATTTTACATAAAAAATAATTATTTATTTACATGACCCAAGTAAGATCTTACTTTACCCTTTGAAATATTAAATAAACACACCCTCAACTTAAGATTTAAAATATACAGTATTTAAACATTTTGTTAAACTATTTTGTAAAAAGAAAAAACCTTCGATGGCAATTAAAATATTTCAACATTGTTTTCCATTTGTTTATTTGTGTCGCCCTATGACCGGACAAGGCAAGAATGTTGCCAGCATGTTGGCCAAAGCCAACACTCCACCTGACTTGTAATAGAGTTTTGTACCAACAGTTGCTTTTTATTTATTTTTTATTTTATATTTCTGATTTTTTCTTTGCATTTGGCATGCGACCTGAAGCTCTCTAGAGAGCCAGTAAATCATTCGCCAGCGACAACGGACAACAACTTGTCAACGGTTCCATGGAGTGCATGGAGAGGGGCATGGATTGGGTTATGGATGTGGATGTGGATGTGGATGTGGATGGGGATTTGGATTCGGATTTGGAGTGGGGTCTCTTGAGTGGATCGAGTGGCGATCGGGAGATCGAGAGGCGGCTGACCGGCTGCTGTTGCAGCTTTGCATGCATGCGGCTTTTTTGGACCAGTCATGGCTCAGGTTGCATATAAATGGAGCTTAATGAGCTCGTGCCAAATAGAATTGTCAGCGGGGCTAACTTGGATGCAGAGAGAGGAAAAATTTAATTAAATTAAAGTACATTTTACGGACTAAAATCTAAAAAAAAAAAATCCATAAAAACATTTTAATTTTGAAGCATATTTAAGGTTTTTTAAGTTCAAGATATATTTATTTTACAAGGTTTTTATTTACTTTTTAAACTTCCATGTTTGTGTTTCTTAAGAAATTAAATTATTGCTATTTAATATACTTTATGTATTTAGGACCTTATTTGTTTTATAAAGATATACTGATTGAAGATCCAATACGAATTTTAAGATTTGAAACATATTTAAGATATTTTAAGATCGCAATTTATTTATTTTTAAAATTTTTAAATACTTTTTAAACTCCCATGTTTGTGTTTCTCAAGAAATGAAATTATATCTACTTATACATTGTATGTATTTAAGTCTTTAAAATCCGTTTTTGTTTTATAAAGATATTCTGTTTCAAGATCCAATATAAATCTAGAATTTTTACTAGAAAACCGCTTTAAAATGTTCTTTAAAGTTTTCTTAAGATTCTAATCTGAAAAATCCTTGCTTAAATTCCCTCTTTCTGTTTATAAATCTGAAATTTCCTAGAAAAATATTTATTTAAAATCAATTTTTAATTCTTACTACCATTCTTTCCCAGTGCACCTTCGTGTTGCGCTCAAATTGTTGGTAGAATTCCGCAATTTAGCGGTTTTATGGCCGCGCTTTTGATTCGATCACGAAACCCATAAAGCAAAGACATATCTCAGCTGAAAGCCAAATATGGAGAAACGCAGCTTTTCGTCGCCTTCAAGGGGCGCGGCAGGTGCAGATATTATTATTAGTTTTCTATATTTTCCTTATTTTTAGGCTTTCCCACGCGCCTCGAGGCTAAATTTTCTATGGGGTTTATGGGGAATCCCTCCTCTATTGTTTCGGCTGCAATCTGCCATCTTGGTCCATCGTCCATGCACTAACAAGCTGCCGTTGCAGTTGCACCTTTATTATTTTTAATTGGACTGATTTCCCGCTACAGATACATGAGTATCTGCGTTGACATATGCGGCAGTGAGTCCTCCCGAGTCCGAGTCCAAGTCCGAGTCCATCCAAGCCAATCCAATCATCCTAGGCCATCGTCATCGTCATCATCATCCATCGACGAGTGAGGAACGGAGAAGGCGACGCAACTGTACGGCAGCTGGACGATGCGGAACAAGGAGCAGGGAAGGACCACGCCAGACCAGACCAGGCCAGGCCAGGCGCAGATGCACAGATGCCAAGTGAGAGAAAGGCCTTCATCTTGACCAGCTGTGTGGCTCCTTGCCAAGGGTTGTCGCCCGGCAGGGTTGCTGCTGCTCTTTCAACTTTTCCCACGATTGCGTCAGCGACTCAGCTGCACTTTTGCGCGCTGTTTTAAGCGTTTAAACACTGAGAAAAAATTCTTTTATTATTGAATTAAGATATATTTTGAGTTTATGGTGTAAAATATATATTAAATATTAAAGTAAAAGATTTTATAATTTATTTAAAAATTAATTTGAGATAAGACTTAAAGCTAAAAGTAGGATTGTCAAGAGCTTGTCTCACAGATAGTTGAAAACCCTATTTTTAATAATTACTTAAAGTTCCTAATCTTTTAAATAACAACGAAAATTATTAGAGGTCTTTATTTTTCTTTATCTTAATTTAACTTTTCTGAATTTTGTACCCAAACTTTTTCTCTCAGTGCCTGCTTTTTTATTTCGCTTTTTTCCGCGATTACTATTTTTTTTTTTATTTTGCGCCGCCCGTCGAGTCCTGGCGGCTGTGCCTTCTTTGGGGTGGCGGAGTACGCCAAGTCAGTTGAGAGTTAGCGACCTCAATTAGGGGTTGTCATCCAATCAGGACCCAGACCATGGCAAGATCCTTGGATCTCGATTAGGAGTCGCTGACGTACTGCGACATTGTGACGTCACACAATGTGATTCACCGCACCGCGATTCCCATCGCAGATATTTGCATTCATTCATTTCCTCACATTCAATCCAGGTGTTTAGAGGCAGGACTCGACGCCTTCCAGTCACTCAGCGGCGTTGCTATTGTCCTCCGCTTGACTCGCCACAAAAGGATCCCTCCAATCCCTCTCTTGATCGACGGGGCAACGCCTCTATGAACCCTTGAACTGGGTGTGTGAGTGTTGTGTGTGTGTATTTTTAAGGCTAGATTATGTGGGCATATTATTATTATTGATTGCCAGCAGGGGGGATCAGCGGGAATATTAAAGGATTTCTAATATTTAAGCTTCATGGGAAGCCTTGAGTTGCTTGCAAAATAATAGAGAATTATTTGGGAAAATATAACTTAAATAAATATGGAAAGAAATTATATTCAAACGTCAATTTTCGAATAAATATCTTACAGTATTACTCATAGTTCCCCCTGAATAATTACTCTTCAAACTCCAATCTAAATCAAAAATATTTATATTAATTTCCCAGTAAAAAATCCCAAAGGACCTCCTAAAGCAATGCCTTATACCTGGCGACAGCCTGAATTTCCCGGTGATGGCAGTGATCGCAAGTGGCTGGATCCCACGCTCTTGGTCATCTGCCAGAATGCCGATTTGAAGACGGCAATAGAGCCTCTCCTGCACGGCCTCAAGCAACCCTTTGCCCCACGCCTGGTGGCCAGCGTCTTTGTGCACGAAACCATGCGAGAGGCCTTCTGTGACCTGGTGGGTTCCTCCATGGAGGTAATGCATCACCAGGCGGCCACCCACTCGCAGTACTTGAAAACGGTGGCCATGGTGAAGTGCCTCCAAGCGGAAACCGTATGTCTACTGACACCGGATGACATCAAGTTCCGTTCCAAGTTGACGCCCGGTTCGCCAATGATTGTGTGCGAATTTACTCAGAACTTTCTGGGGAGTGGCAAGCCCAGCTCCATGGTCACCATGCACACCTTCCGCAATGCCTCCGAGCTGCCCAGGCTCCTGGCCGACGAGCATGTGCCCTTCGTCAGTGCCGCTGTTTGGGGCCGGAAAATGGCCTCAGTTTACGAGGCAGCCCTGCAGCTGGACATGAACGTGGTGTACATCAACTGTCACAACGTGACATTGCTGCCCATTGTGGAGTACTTGGAGGTCAAGCAGCCGCATGTGGTGATGGCGCAATACCACCACTTCGAAGTGATCTTTTACGAGAACAAGCACCGGATTATAGTCTTTCCCGCCCAGGTGTTCTGGGAGCCATCAGATGAGAGTGGAGCAAAAGATGCCGAGGAGGAACCCCCAGCGGAGGGCAAAGGCAAGAAGTCTGGTCAGATCAAAAAAAAAATAGTAGCTTAAGTTGTAGGTTTTATGTTTAAGTTTGAAGGAACAAGTAAAGATAAATTTATGGTATATTTTTAAAGTATTTCTTTAATTTCTTTTACTCTTGAAAAATTTGTTTTTAGGAGTATAACCAACAGGTTTAAAAACTCATTTTCCACGACCATCAATCAGCTTTAAAAATAATGTAAATTTACATTATAAATTCAAATGTAATCGCTGCTGTTCATCGCCTTAAGTAAATGCCTTAATCGATAGCTCTTTCGATTAAAGCCATCCGTCAAAGTTGAAGATCAGCCAAAACTGTCATCGATCTTTCTCCGATTTTCTCCGCAAAAACTGTCAAATGTCAAACGGCAGCGCTCGAGTGTGCCCAGCTTTGCCGTCGAGTTGTTAATCAGCCGAATCAAAAGTGTGCCAGCAGCCATTTAGACATTGTAGTCAGCTCAAGGATTTTGACAGCTAAGCTGACGTGCGGAAAAAAGAAAAAAATCCAACTTGAGCACATAAAAAATAGAATTAAGATCCAGGGAACACTCGTGTATGTCGTGTGTCTGAGAGTGCACGAAAATGACTGGCAACCAGGTGAATATGCCAAGCTCAAGCCCAGTGTGCTCGAAAATGCAATGAAACAATCAATCAAAGCGCTGAAAGAGGCTTGTCGAGCAGATCGGAGGGAGCTAAAGCTATATATATATATAGATTGAGTTGTTGCCGTGGCAATATAGTAATAGTAATGGGCCTGGCCGCCGTCTAACGGTTGAACTGCGCACACAAAAGGCACAAAATCAAATTACCAGCAATGATTAATCAATCAGCACCGTACCCGCTTCGTCTGAGATACAGATACTCGAACTGCAAACGAATATCAAGCTCATACATCCCATTGCCATGCATGAATATCCGAGTATCTATGCAGGTATTACACTATGCCAAAAAAAGGTTTAAAGTTTAAATTAAATGAGAAAGATTTTAAAGCTTTTGAGTGAGGGTTTACTTGTTAAAAGGGGTTTTAAGTGTTTTTTGAGCTAATTGAAAACTTAAAGGTATGTTGGGAATAGGAATAAGTGTCTGTGGAAATACTTGGGGGAATAAAGGCATATTTTTGTTACCGGAAACACTAGGAAAAATTAAGCTAACTTGGAAATTGCAAAGAAGGAAATAAATTATACGTAACTTATAAAATCATAATAGAATTCAATTCATTTTAAATAAAGAAATGAAGATATTTTGTAATATGGCGTTAAAGTAATAAATTTATTTGTGATTTGTTTATTTAGAAAACTAATTATATAAACCACTAAATATTATACAATATTGGGTGCCAGAACTAAGTTCATTATCTTTGGCTCCAAATAAGACCTTTATAAGTCTAAAAATTCTCTCTTAAAGCATTCAAAGTTGATATAAAATATTTAAAAATTAATTTATAGTATATAAAAATAGGGAAATTTCTTTCCTGTTATCAAAAAATATTTTTCTCGACTCCCCAACTTAAGAATGCATAATATTTATTTAACTTTTTTTATTGCCTCTAATATTTTCTCCGTGTTGGCCATAAAGCCGCCGCATGAACACGATCTCACCGCTGGCCTCGTCTGGACCCGCTGATAGTGGGTGTGTGTATGTGCGGGTGTGTGTGCCAAGAGTGCTGGCCAAGTGGGTGCGTTTTCACAGCTGGATGCCCGGCGTCCAAGACCAAGTCGGACTGCCAGCAATCACGATCCAGCTAAAGCAAGAGATACAGCAGCAGCAGCCGGCACACACCTGCAGACTCTCACTCCGCAAAAGCACACACAGAAATCCCCCACCGATACCCACACCCCATTGCCCGTGTCCACGTGTGCGTTCCAATGGCGATTCCCAATCCGAATCCAACTCCAAATCAATGCTCCAACAGCGGCGGCTTCTTCCCAAAAAAGGTTGCAGCGCAGCGCAGCGGCGACGGCGATCGTGCCAAAAATGGGTTTGCAACTGGAATTCGCTTTTAGCCAGCAACATATTCGAGTACGAGTGCGAGCACTCGAACGTGTGGAGACCAGATCCAGCATCTCAGATCCAGCTCCTAGCACCAATTGCTGCACTGGGAAACATTTTATAAAAAACTTGTAGGCCTAAAGATTAGTTAAGCAAACAAATAACATAACATTTTATTGACCAGTACAGTAAAAATAATTTATAAACTTATTTTCATTCAATTGAATGAATATTACAACAAAGGTATTAAATAACATAAAAATCCGTTCTGCAACTTGATGTCATAGTATAGAAAAACTCATTCAAAAAGTAGAAACAAAACGCATGATTGTAACCAAAATGCTAAAACACAAATCGATTATAAAGACCCCAACCTTGATTAAGACATCCATCAGTTCGCGAGCATTGAAACGAAGTCCTTTCTTGAAGTAGTATAACACCAGGAAACCAATCAGAAGGGGCCACATTGAGAAAACCATATAGATCATAAAATATAGAGTTAAAACGAAGCACAGGACATTGCCAATTCCCTTTCGGACATCCATCCACTGAGACACTTCAGGTTGTGTGTCCTCAGGTCCTGAAGTAGGTACCTCAAAAGGTGCTCCATTACCAGGAAGTACATACATTTCTTGAGGTATTGCAGGAGGAACCTCAGGTGCTTCATTTTCGGGAGGTACATTTACTTCTTTAGATATTGCAGAAAGTACTTCACAAGGTTCTTCATTTGCAGGAAGTACAACCTTTTCTTTAGATATTACAGAAGGAACTTCAGAAGGTGCCTCATTCTCAGGAGGTCCATTCATTACTTTAGATATTTCAGAAGATACTTCAGAAGGTGCTTCATTTTCCATTTCTTTCGATATTTCAGATGGTGCCTTACTTTCAAAAGGAACATCCATTTCTTGAGGTATTTCAGAACTTACTTTAGGTACCTCATTTTCAAGAAGTACATCCATTTCTTAAGATATTTCTAAAATATTTTAAATATTTTATCTTTCTGATTTTTGGGAGAATTTTGCAATATTTGTTACCGTTACGTCGACTCAGACTGGCTATGCTTTGAACTAGAATTATATAATGAGAATGATTGGAATCTGACTCAAATATGCGTAGCTGCCTTGATTTAAGATCAAGATCTTTGCTGGAATCGGACATTGAGAAAGAAAGTCTTGAAAGTTTAAAAGTTTTAGACTAAAACACTATAAATGTTAGTTAAAAATCTTTTTATTTAAAAATTTAGTTTAAAAAAAGAAAAATACTTTCCAAAACTATATAAAATTTTATCCCTGTTTACCATACCATACCAAAATTCCTATCCCCCTACATTTTTCTTCCTGTGCATGTCTATATATTTCCCTCCGGCGGATCTGGCTAACTCCCAAGTGCAGGTGGCGATTGGCCAAGACCAAAAGACCAAGATCGGAGGATCCAAAGAGCAGCTGGTGGTGTGAACAGCTAGAAAGTTTTAGTGCCCCTCATCCACTTCTCCTCCTCCTCCTCCTCCTTGGAGCTCTCAGATCGTGAGAATCAGTGCGGCGGCTGGAGCTGGAAAATTTATTTGTGTGCTGGCCAAAACAAATGCCGCGTGATTTCAATTTATGGCCATCTAATGAAAATTTGACAAATAGCAAATGGGCAAGCTCACTTGCGGCCAGCACCGGGGCTCTGCGCCAATAACATACATCATGATCATGATCACTAACTGCCGTGCCGGCACTTCCGTCAATTGATTGAAATGCCTTACGTGGCCCCGGCATAGATGCCTTGCATCCAAGTGAGCTCCAAGCTGCAAGCTGCAAGCTCCTAGCTTCAGATACAGATACAAATACTGACTGACTGGGGTCCAAGGAGCCAAGTCTGTCAAAGTCCGCATCAAGTTGTGCCTGCTCCGATTTATGTCTGCTGGCTTCAGTCCAAAGTCGTGACCCGCGAACATTGAACTCCCGGTGAACCGATCTTGTCTCTGCAGCAACCGGAGCAGCAGCAATGGAGTATCCTTACTGTGGAGCTTAAATTATTGAATTATCTCCTAAGGGTTTCACTTGAAGAAAATTTGTTAAGCTTAATTTACAGTTCAGAAAAATGAGAAACTATCAGAGAAATTTTAATAGAAATTGTAATAACTAACAATACATGATTATAAAATTTTGATATACTATCCTTGGTTTTATTAGTAAATTTTCCATAAAGATTTATATTTTAATAATAGCTTAGCACCCAATGTAAAAAAAAATTAAATATAACTAGCTTGAAAAATAAAGTTTAATTAAATTCTTAGAAGCCATTAAATAAGGTCAAACCTTTGAGGTATACTTTAATATTTTATAAACCAAAAATGTTTATTAAATCTCAGCTTAATATTCAATAAATAAGTAATAAGAATCTTTAAGATTTTCTATGAATTTATTTAATATTTTTTTACTATTTTAAACAAAGCATTTAAAAGCATTAAAACAAACATTCCCTGACAAAACTTAATGATACCTAAACCCCTTTTAAAATATATTACTAAACACAATTATTTCAAAGCTACCGTTTAATTTTTAGTTTCAAACATGAATCCAAATCAAATTTAGTTTCCAACAAACCATAAAAACTATAATTATTAGTTTTCCTCTGTGTTTTTCTCGCTGCTGAAGTGAAATATAATCCGTGATAGAATAAACCCACTGGCTCGATAGTGGAGCGATCTCACCTTGGCTTCCACAGTGCAGCTTAACTCTGGCTGCGGGAGTTTTTGAGATTTAAGACTTGGGTTTAATTTTTTTTTTTTGGGTGCCCAAAGGCAACGCCACACATTTGAGGCGAAATGAATTTGAAAACCGCCAGCACGAAGTGCAATTTTCAAGAGGCCAGGCAGCCCGAAAGTGTTATTGCTGTGGGAGCTGGCCGGCATAATGAAGCCATTGCCATGGGCAGACCGCTGAAGGAGGCAACAAAGACCACTCTGAGCCCATTGTCAATCATATCCGAGTTGATTTTCCCACATTTTATGCCCCGCTGATCGCGTTTTGGTCCAACTGCGACTCCTCATGGGAAAATCACTGAATAGTTGGCTTCGCCTTGTTGCGCAACAATTATTTGGCTTTGGTTTCGGGCCCTATTTAAAAGACAAGTCAGGGTCTACAGGGTCTAAAGAGACCGAAGACAACCCCCACGCATAGAAACACCTCTTCAGCGAGGTTGCGCTCCGCTGCAGTCCCTAAAAAAAAGAGAAAAGTCACCTGGAAAAAGCGCATTTCTGGGGTTGCAACTACTGCTTCACGGTTATTATCTAGGCCAGAACGGAAGTGCGCTTCTTGAGATCTTCTCAGCTGACCAACTCTTTCACACATTCCCCGCTGCCCGTCCAGGTGTTTCTGGGAAAATATTTATGCCAAAAAGGAAAACATTTGAGTGCAATGTGCGTATGTTAATTTTGTTTATATTTTAAGCGGAAATTAAATTCAGAAGCGCTGACATTTGGATACGCTCGATTGGTTTTTATTGAATAAAGAATAACAAGAAAGGAGGTTTGTATAGCCTTGCAGTTTATAATTATTGAGAATCGATTTATTTCGATCAAATTAAAATCTTGTATCTAAAACTTCGCATTTTTATGATTCTCCGAGATTTTCTAATATAAGTTAAGCGATAATAACTCATCTTTAAAAATTAAATCTTTATAACATTCTAAATTCACAAAAAAAAAAAACAATTATATCTAAGAGTTTATATATACATTTTATAAAACAACAAACAAATGCCATATTTATTTCACTTTATCTTGTTGCCAATTAATTCAGCCTAAAAGATGCACTTACAATGGTGCCCGATTGTTGGGCCACTCTTGCAAATATTTCTAATGGCATACTTCAAGGCGTACTACATTTTGAAAATGTGATTAATTCTAGCATACTTTTAGTCTGACGGCATTGGAATAGCGGTGTGGAAAACTTTTATAAACTGTTATATTTATAGTTTCCACTTAATATAAATCTCCAAGCACATTTTTTAGGAGTAAATTTAATCACCTAAAAAAATTAAAATAAAAATGTTTTTTTTTATTTATTTAAAACTATCTAAATTATTTGTTAACAAAGATTTACATTTTACAGCACTTTAAGCACCATCTATTGCTCGCTAAGGGTACTTTATGGATTCCGCCCCAATAACTGCCGGTAGAGGGCAGCACTTCGCGTCAGCCTAAAAATTTATAATGGTTTAGGAATTCTTTGTTATTAATTTTTCATTCAAATGTTCTTTTGTTTTAACATATACTTAATCGTAAAATTTTCGTAGATGTGTTTAGTTTGTTTTAAAGATCCAAGGTCAGCAGTTAAGTCAGTGTTTCTAGAATACTAATTTTCCCCTAATTACAAACTACGATTTCATGAAGTTTTCAAGCTAGAAAACCTTATTTTCATGAAGTTTTCAATCTAGAAACCTTTATTATTGATCGCATGGAGCATATGGAACATTAACTAATTGACTAAACTAATCAAACTCGATCCAGATCCTTAAGTATAAATGAAATAGAAATAGAAAATAAATAAATGAAAAGAGTGTTCAGTAGCCAAAGTGTCATCGCCAGTTTGTGCTACCTTATCGATAGCCGGACTATCGATACCGTAACAGCTGCTTTGATCATGATACCTTCCCCCAAACGGCGTCAGAAAATAAAGAAAACAAACCATAGTCTAGACCGTTGTAAAATCGTTAATTTTTCACAATTTCCGAGGGTTGGTTGCCAAGCAAGTGGATCTAAACAATGGACATCAAGGGTAAGTAGGACTGCAACAAAAAGATAAAAACAATAAACAGAAACCAACCGTTATGCTTGCCCCAAAAAGCAGTTAGAGATAAAAAGTGGACAGCTACGTACACCGAGATGTTGCTGACACTGTACACCGAGCGACAGGAGCAATTTAAGGATCCGCGACGTAAGGTGAAAGATGTCTGGGGCGAGATGGTGACCTTGCTGACCAATCATGGAATGACAGACATTGATGCCGTGCAGCTGGACCGGAAGTTCAGGAACCTGAAGAAGACGTACTTCTGCATCCGCAACAAGCACCTGGAGCGCGGGTCACAGTATCAGCCCAACTGGCAGTTCTACGACCAAATGGCCGAGATCCTCAAGGACGAGGCACCGCCTGGCACCCAGGTGGTCCTAAGCTACGATGACTACGACCACTCAAACCCAATGGCCTCATTCCTCGTCGACGACTGCGACGAAGCAGATGCGGAGATCTCAATCCTGGGCGGCAATCAAGAGACAGTCGTTTCACCTGCCGAGGTGAATCGCAATCCCAATCGCAAGCGGAATACCATGGACGGAAGCGGAACCGCCGGCAGGCAGCAGCCGAAGATTAGAAGGAACAACAATATGCGTGGGGAACCACCGCAAACGGATCGCGTGGTGGTGTACAATGCCGCCGATCCTGAGGTTAGCATCGTGGAGACCAAGGAAGAGCTGTCCATTGGTACCACTGAGCAGGCGTTAAGGCATTTGAGGGCCATCCAGGAGTTCGCCATGATCCAGGACAATTTTCGGGCCATTGGGCTGCTCATGCAGGCGGAACATGCCATCCAGTATCCGCCCAAGGCCAAGGACTTTGAGATAGACCAGTCATGAAAATATCTTAATGAATAGACCTACAAATTAGAGCCTAGATAGCATAATAAATTATGTATTTTTAGATTTACTAAAGCAATCTTAAGTTTACTTTAATCGGCTGAAGCTTATAAGTACATAATTAGGAATATAAAATATACAATTGACAGCCTTTCAAAAACAATTTACTTAATATATTTATTAAATCGAAGTGGAAGAAAGGGTCTAAAGATAATATCTGTTAATTGGAGAGGCTTTATTTTTCATTGGCCACAAAACTTAGCAGTCTGGCAACATGAATTCCTTTATGTTTTTATTGGCAACACCACCTTAGCATCGAATCCACTAACTCCTAAATGGCAGCATTATTTTCGTAGTCCGGCAGCCTCGAACTTCATAAACTCTTCAGTGGCAGCACCTCTCTAACAGTCCGGCAATACCATAGCCGAACTACGGCAACTCTCAATATATATAAAAGATATTTCTTTATAAAATACTCCAAAATCTGATATTTAAATGAACAACTTTAAGACAAAAAGCATATTTGCGCTGGGTCCAGCTCCGCCTGGGCACCGGCCACCGAATACGGCTCTGTTCCTGCGCCTGGAATCCCATCTGCTGTCCATATCCCGGCGCATGAAAGAAACAACCGCAAGGATTGACCGCTTGCGGAGCGCTCACCGCGTAGGGAAATGCACTGCAACGCGCTTAACTATTAAGGAGCAAGTCAGAAAGGAGGTCAAGGATCAGATCCAGGCACGCGTACTCTTCGCCAAGTACAGCCTCAAGCTGAAGGCTCTGCAGGAAGCCGAAATACTGAAGGTTGTCGGACACATGCGTGGAATAGACACAATCTGCCAGGAGAAGAGCAATACGTTGGCCCTTCTCAGAGTCATTATCCAGCAGGAGACCGATCCCGCCAAGATCCGCAGCCATCAGCAGGATATCCAGGCTCTGGTAAGGGAGCAGGAAAAGGCCAGGGATTTGCGCGAGCGCTGGAAGGTTCGCCTCTCGCAGATGGAGGACGCCAAGGTCAAGGTGCCAACGTCTTCCACCGGTAACAAGCTGGCGAACGCAAGCAAAGAGGTAAGGAGCCAACATCTGTGGGAATCTATAACATAATAAGATGTAAACAAATTAAACGACTATATATTTTTAGATTTCTACGCCAAAACCTAAGACTGAAACAAAGTCTATTAATAAGGTCATGGAGGAAAATATAAGAAAGAACGTAAGAACAATGATCTTGTAACTATCTAGATCTTAAGTTTTTGAGTTTTTTATATTTATTCATTATTATTTGATTCAAGAAATACATAACAGATAAAATATATAAGGAATTCTACTTCTTTAATTCTAATTTTTAGGTTCCTTCACCAAAGCCGAGGACAGATGCGAAACCCATTAATAATGGAGTGGCGGAAAATATGAGAAAGAACGTAAGAAGAGTCTATGTGTATCTAGTCCTGTATATCTCGGGCTTGCGAGCATCCTATTCATTAATATTTAAATCAATCAAACTAAGAAATACAGAAAAGTGTTAGCACCTAAATATAAAATATAATTTTTAAACCGTACTCCAATTTTCATTTCAGGATTCCCCGCCAAAGCCAAAAGCTTTTACGGAAGCCACAAATAAGGTTGTGACGGAAAAAATAAAAAATAACGTAAGAAGAATCTTTGTAAATCTTAAGTTAAGGAAAGTATATATTTTTAAACCGAACTTAAATTTTCTTTTCAGGTTTCCCCGCCAAAGCCAAAGGCTTTTACGGTAGCCACTAATAAGGTCGTGACTGAAAATATAAGAAGTAACTTAAGAAGAATCTCTGTAGATCCAAAGGTTTGTAAGAATCTTATTCAATAATATTTAAATCAATCAAA
Organism: Drosophila punjabiensis; assembly: GCA_008042585.1. NCBI lineage: Eukaryota > Metazoa > Arthropoda > Insecta > Diptera > Drosophilidae > Drosophila > Drosophila punjabiensis. The sequence goes on along the minus strand of VNJR01003089.1, from coordinate 24,086 downwards.
CTAAGCATTAGCACACAAATATAAAATATAATTTTTAAACGGAATTCTATTTCATCTTTCAGGTTTCTACACCAAAGATTGGTACGGAAGCATCTAATAGAATCTTGTCGGAAAATTTAAATAAGAAAGTATGGAGAATTGAATTACTATTTATTTTTCAACTAAGCAAAGTTAGTTTGTTAATGTTCGAATTATCTTTTCCAGACGGATAGGATATGCAGTCCAAAACCCGTGTCTTTGAAATCAAAAGTAATTATAATAAAAAGTTCCTTATCAAAAATGATTTAAACCCGTATATTTTAGGAGCAAATCGGAAAAACCCAGCTGGACAACGTAGTCTGCAAAAGATGTGCTTTTCTTCAGCGTGCAAACAAAAATAACAAAAATTTGCCCAAGTATTGTAAAGTGTGCTTAAAATGGGCTCATAAAGTTTTACAGGATGGCGTTAAGATAGTTCCTAAGAAAAAGCCAATCAATAAGGCTGCGGCTCCTAAACCAGTTACTGTAAGTCAATGATAAATCAAATTATTATTAATAATTATAATTACTTATTCACAATGCCGAGTAATACGAATCCTTATAGATACTGGCACGGAAACCAGACATAAATACAGAGTCCATGATTAAGGTTGAAATAGAGGTGGGTTTTTCTATATTATAATCTTAATTAATTTAAATTCTTTTATTTCACATTATTACCAGCCTGTAACGGACTTCAGCTTAATGCAGGAAAGTGTAACACAAATGGATTCACCGAAATCTTCACATAATGAAGAGATTGAGGTAAGGTGCAACATAGTATTATTCTTTAAAACCTTAAACAATATTTATTTTTATTCGTTTATTTAGCCGCTCGATGCATCCATGAACGATGAAATTATGTCTGATGTCATAAAAGAAGAAGAGGCATGTATAAATCAATATATAATGTATTTTATAATCATTGCTCTATGATTTACAGACGGAAAACATTGCCAAGACGAAATCAATAGACTTTAAGGAAGTCGCCTTAATTCAGGATGGACTGAAAGCCATCGATGATAAAAATACGGCTTTGGCACACGTAAGAATTCTGCAGGAGTATGCCATGTTAAATGATAATTATCGGGCCATCGGTCTTTTGTCTGAAGTTGAAGCAGCTCTCATAAATCCACCGAAAAAGGAAGATTTTGAGTGTTAGTTTTTATTGTAATCTGATGTCCGATTTTTTAAAGACTACTTTTGTGTTAACACAGCTTCTGAAAGAAAAAAGATATTAGGTATTACTTAAAAAGATAAAGGAGTGAGCGGTAACATACTTTAAGGTGATACGACTACTATATCTTTACAACTGATCATTATAAGTATAAGTATTTGGTTGTTATTAACAGTTATTAAGTTTATATAACAAATACATCTATATTACAAATAAGAAACAACTAGTATTTTCTTTTATTCTTACCAATCCCCCAACAGATCAAAAGAACTAAAAATGTATTTAATTTCCAAGCCATATGGTTAAATAAATACAAACATTTTTTAATTTTGAACTGTAAAACCAGATACCAGTTAAAGCTGCTTCTTGGGAACTCTCTTAATTTACTCTTTTTGCTCTTGATCTGCCTAAAAATAGAAGCAGAAAAAAACACACATTGTGAGATTTTGAGAGAGCTCTCTCCCATAACGCGCCGTTAACAACTCGTCAATCCGGTTTTGCTGCCTGCCAGAAAGAGCGACACTCGGATCGAGAGCGAATCGGTTGTTTATATGTTTGTATGTATATATACAAATTATCTGTTGGACATGTGTTTTAGTCTTCGATCGCCTTTCACACGATTTGGAGATTCCGCGTGCGCTTGTGCCTAAAAACCTGCTGCAAATTTGTTTAGGAAGCATATGCTTCTAATAGTGCAACAATAGTAAAAGTAAGTAATTGGTTTTTTAACCAAACGCAAAGCAAAGTATAATTTTAATCTTATGCGCAGCTATTTTCAACCTAAAAGAGAGAGAGAGAGAGAGGGTGAGAGTCACCCACCCAAAGAGAGAGTAAACCCTCTAAGAGAGGCCCATAGCAAGCCAGAAGAGAAACCAGTTGGCATGTACTCTGACGTAAGTACTCGATCTACAGTGGGTAACAAGTACAGTGGCTCACAAAGTGTTGGATTAATAAATTTCTAAATAAATTTCGAATGATAAACAAATTTTAAAATGTAGAGTTTTTGGTTGCATTTTTGATTTTATTATTATTATATTTTTTTTTTAATCTAATATTTATTTTTATTGTAAAATATTTAATAAAAATAATGAAATCAATCTTTTTTTTCAGAATGAAGACGACAATCAGAGCGATGGTTCTGGGGGAACACAGCGGATCCGAAACGTGCTGACTCTGGAGGAGCGTGTGGCCGCCATTCGGCAGTATGACATTGTGCCCATGTACAGCAAAATCGCTCGCAACTTCAACTGCAGCTGGGAGCAAATCAAGAGCGTGGTGGCCAACCGACAGGCGATCCTGGCGTTCCACGAGGCCACCAATGCCCTGAGCAACCAAGTCACCAAGGACAGCGAACTGCGCCGTCGGAAGCTGAACTTTTTGGGCCACTGCCTCTACGAGTATATCCAGAGAGCTCAGTTTTATCTAAACAGCGATGTCAACGAGGAAATGATCCGTAATCGGGCCATCGAGTTCCGAGACCTGATGCGAATCGATGGCTTTACGCCGAACAAGCCCTGGATTAATCACTTCAAGGCCGCCTACAATATAACTCTCTCGAATCGCCAGATTACTATCACGCGAAGACCGCCAAGATCTATGGATTTAAGGGACATCATGTCATACTGCGGACGACACACCTCCATGGCCTGCAATTTGCTGCCGAGATCTCCGGAACCCGCTCCGCCCACAACCAGTGATCAAAGAGGCATCGAACGACCGCTGTATCGGGCAAAGACCCTGATGACCACCTCTTGCCAGAACCAAGCCACCTCGGATGAGGTCCATATGCGACGGAAGCGTAAGATCACCTTCCTGGAGAAGTGCCTCTATGAGTATATCCAGCGCTCGCAAGCGCATCACAAGGGGCGCCTCGACATGGACAACCTGCGATCCGTGGCCATTAGTTTAAGGGACATCTTAAAGATTGATAGCTTTTTCCCCGACAAGACCTGGTTCAATCACTTCAAGAACCACTACAACTTCACCTTTTCTGTGGGTGTTCCTGTGACCCATCGCCGGGTTCCCCTCTCATTGGATCTCCGCGATATCGTCAGCTATTGCAGCCGGCACGATCAAAAGATAACCCTGACCAACAAGAAGCAAGTGGAAGTGAAGCAAACAATAGAATCGCCGACCACTCCCACCGAAAACTTGGAGCCCCAAGAAGAAGACGATGATGACTGTGTGGCCATAGAAATTCCTACTGAATTAATAGAAATCAAAGATGAAGATGAAGATGATGATAACAGAAGTGACGCAATCAGGACACCGACTAAGCGAAAGATGGATAATAATTCCAACCACTGTACCTTAAAGATAAAAAAGATACACCACTCCGTGGAAGCGGAAGTACCAGTACAGATTGAACCTGCTCCCAGTCCTGGTCACTGCTCAGAGGCCAACAACGAGGAACAGTTGCCAAGCGTCGTGGAGAGCTACAAGGATGCTCTGCGTCTGCTGAAGCCCCTCGAGGATTTTGCCCTGATGGAGGAGAACTATCGCGCCATTGGCCTGCTCACCCAGCTTGAGAAGATCTTCGAGGCGGGCAAAAAGGCTGCCGATCATTAATCTAATTATTATTATACTAATAAAAAATTGTTAATATAATTTAAAATATTTGTATTATTATTATTTTCTAACCAAAAGAACTACAAAATTATTACATTTTAAATAATATACGAATTTATATCTGAAACTGTGAAAGCAGAAACAAGTTATTGCTGATTTTGAGTGAGATTTATTGGCTCAGAACCGCTCTGCACTTTCTTATCAGAAATTTTTTGCTCTCGATCCCTCTGAAAATAGAAGCAGACAAATATATGTACATATATTTTATTTAGCTTCGTTCAGTGAGAGATCGGGAGAGCATTGTACAATACTCATTGTAGCACTCCGTAACGCGCTCTTTCGCAACTCGTCAATCCGGTTTCACTGAGCAACCGTTTGCAAGAGATTGCCAGAGAGGAGAGTGGATGTACATACATATGTATATATTAACTGTTGAACATGTGTTTAGTTCATTCGACCGTCCCTTGATTTGGATTTGTGTGCTCCAGTTTTGTGCCTAAAAACCTGCTGCAGATTTGTTTATGAGCCGATTCTATGCTCCCAATAGTGCAACAACAATAGCTAAATATTGTATAATTTGCAATTTAATTCAAAGAGAATTTTATTTTCATTTCAAAGAGAGAGGGGCTGGCGTCCACACAACAAGAGAGAAAAACCTCCCTGAGAGGAAGAGCTTAAACTCTGAGTACATGTGAGTACAGTGAGCGATACTTTGACAATCATACAGATATAGTGACAGCAGCTTTATATATATTCATATTTAACTATTAATTTGTAAATTATTAAACGAATGTTTCAATTTATGTTGCCAGATTTTCATTAGTATTTAAAGCTTAATTGATCTGAATTGAATATATTATTCTTTTTATATTCATTACAACCTTTTCATTAATGAGATATGCCATTAATAAATTTATTCCTTTTATTTACTAAATACTATTTATTAAAATACAAATAAATAAAGCCAATTAAAGTTTGATTTTAAACTGTTTAGAATACTATATAACTAACGTTGAATAAAATATCGATTTATATCGATAGTGCCGTCACGAAAAAGCGTCATGGTGAGAGAGCCACAGACGAACGATTTCTCTCTCGCCGATTCTGGTTTGTTTGTTCGGTTTGGAAGCGGATTTTAGTGTACAAAATGAGTAGCGAAGAGACAGAAGTAAGAAACGCATTTACGCAAGAGGAAAATCGCCGAGAAAGCGGAGAGTTCGGAGAGTCTGACGATGACTACAGCAAATGGTAAATATAACAAGGTTTTTTTTAAGTGAAAACTTCTAATGGCGCGTTGGGCACTTATGTGGGTTCGCATTTTCAGCCGTTCTCGCGACAGATGATTTTACACAGATATACTTCGCGTGTATTCTTATAATATATGTTTACTATACGCTCTCTTTGCATTGTGATTCGTTCGTGCTCTCGCGACAGACGGATTGAGAGTTTTTTATTTATTTATTTTATAAATGAATATTAAACGGAAAATTTATTTATTTATTTAAATATTTCAGTTGACTTGTGTTGCTGCTATGGTATTGTGTTAAATAAAAACAAATCTAAAGTGTTAATAGATTTAATAAAAATATTGTTATAGTGCTTACTGTAGTGCTGTATTGTTACTATATTTTGTACAACTGCTGCTCGACATCACGTAAGTAAATTATTATTTTATTTGGTAAATTTTGTTACGTACATCATACGTACATAAACAAATGCAACAAGTGCAAATGCAAAATTACCTAAAAAATGAGAAACGATGTTCGGGAAATCGCTAAAAATTGTGGAAAAGCCGAAAAAGTGGGAAAACCCGAAAAAATATATATGCTACGATTATAGCTTTAAAAAAATCTACATTTTTCTTTTTGATTATAGATATATCTTGAAAATGGATGCGGAGGATTCAAATGATGCTCGAAAAAGGAAAAGAAAAGGAGAAAACTCGATAGATGACTCCACTTATGAGGATGAAGTAGAAAAAAGAAAACAAAAAAGAAAAGAATATGATAATCGATACAGACAGAAACACCCACAAAAGTCCGATTTGGCGAAAAAAGCGAACAAAGATTATTGTAAACGATACAGAGATAAACGAAGAACGTTAAATTTATTACAACAAAGTGTACCTCCTCAAATCGCCGATCCTACATCTACCAGAGATGTGCCTTATGTGCCTTCAACAGTAATACATTCATCTCAAATCGCTGGTCCATCTAGGTGATATATGTATTTCCCAATGCCATTTCTAATGGACTAACAATAATAATGGCTGCAGTTTTTCACCAAAACTGTCTTTACAAGCAATACGAGAGTTCTTGTATTCAAATTTATTCATTTATTCTAAAGCTGCTTCCGCTTTATGATGAAAATTAATAGAAGATTTGATCATTATCCTATGATTTTTAGTGGAGATTTCAACATAAACTTTGCAAATGTCAAAAATCAATCATTAATTGAATTTTTATATGAAGAATTTCATTTAATGATCGCAATCTTAGCACAACAAAATAGAAAACTATTATTGATGCAGTATTCACAAGATATATAAATAGATTTAAATCAAAATTGTTCATTTCATACTATAGTTACCATAGACCTATTGTTTCAGTTTTAGAATTTGATGAAAATGCTGAAAATAATGATGAAAATGCTGATAATGATGATGTAAAAGTTGTTGAAATTATGGATGAGAATTCATAAATTTTGTATTTACTATTTACTAATATTTACTCATTTAAATAAAACCACTTCCTTCGAATATAGTTTCTATATTATTATACTTCATGTCCATTCAAAACGTGCCCACATTGCTTTGATAAACTTGATTTTTTTTGTACAATTTCTCATGTCGCGAGCGCACCTAAAAATACTCACCCAAAAAGTGCCCATCGCGCCAAAAGTTCAAGTTTTCAAATTTAATATTATATCGTAATATTATTATTATTATTGTTGTTGTAGGCTAACGGATGAAAAGAAGCGCAAGAAGTCAGAGGCCAACAGGCGGTACAGAGAGAAAATGAAATTAAGGTTTCCAAAAACGCCTGCAGAGAACTGTGAAGCATACAGAGAGCGTAAAAAACTTAAGCAAATCGCTGAAGCTGAAGCTGAAACAATACCATCGCCTTCCGTTTTATCGAGTATACTTAAAGCCATGAATGATGATCCAGAGTCCGACCAATATGAAGCTGAAATCCGTTACCAACAGTTCCTGCCAAAGGAGCCCAGTCCCCAAAGTGCAGAATCCCAGAGTTTTGCTTACACACAAGAGGCTTCTGTCCAAGAAATACAAACTGACAGTGATGACAGTAACGTTCCATTAAAAAGGCGTAAAACTGACCTGTCTTCTTCCTCGGAAATGGTAAGTCGACCTGACATGATTTTAAAAAATATTAAGAATTATTTTATTTAATAAATATTAAATCTTAATGTTTGTTTAGAATTTTGATGAGTTACAAGAGGACTCTGTTCAGGACTCAATAAGTACAGGAAACCAAAGTGACAACGATTGCATTAGCGAAAGGTAAATATAACCAAGAGGAGTTTTGTATGACATTATTAATATTTATCTGAAACTATCATAGGGATATCGTTCCTGCAACCGAAGAGTTTGTCAACATGTCTCCAGCAGGAAAGGCGGCAGAGGCCGCCCGGCGGTACAGACTAATGAAAAAAATTAAGCAACCTGCCAAACCTCCAGCTTTAACGGCTGCCGAGCGAAGTAAAGCATATCGGGAGCGTCAAAAAAGTCTGCAAAATGCAGCCAAAATAATAACAAAAGACTCAAAAATTGTAAGTTTTAATTTAAAAATGAATATTGAATTTAATTATAATATGGATTTTTTATTCCAGAATTTAAAACAGAAACAAGAGGCGATACAAGAAGTAATAATAGAGAAGCAACTTAAGGAGAATGAAAATAAAAAACAAAGGCGTCCCAAAGCTCCACCCAAAACACCTGCTGAAAAGAGTAGAGAATATAGAGAGCGCAAAAAGCGTCTGATAATGGCTGCAGTTGAAGGTATAACGATAAAGCAGCAGATCGTTACAAATTTGAAAAAGAAAATATCCTCAGAAATCGTAAGTACTAATATCTTTATATATATAAAATAGGCATACATTTTTGTAATTCTTACATCAGTTGAGAACGGCTAAACCAATTTGTATAAAATGTACATATGTTCAAATGTTTGAAATGTTGTTATTTTTAGTGTATGGTATCTGTATACACAGTCATATATAGTAGTCCTTTACGTGGAGTCTCGACAAATAAATAAATAGGGTTTCGATATGCATATCGGTGAAATCGTTTTCACTTATAAAATAGAATATCGAGTTAGCGTTCAATTACCAAAGTAATCTTTGTGAGAATTGTTTGTCTAGATAATGCCTCATAAGAGACGATCAAACATTGGACGGCGTACACGTCTTGCACAACAGCAACGTAATCGAAGGATCCTATGTGGACAGGTTCGTCCTGCAGTAACGTTGCCTCAAAAATAGACAAAATTTTACTAAAAGAAGATAAGCTGTAAATTTGGCCTTAAATCGCGCTCCATTGTTAGCTTGACAAGTTTTAAAATTTTATATTATTTTATATATTTTCGAATTAATAATTTAATACACAAATGATCCTTTTTATTTCAGATAAAAGATACCAATGAGAGTGCCTACACTGGAGCAAGAAAGCGGCTACGAAATGTCCTGACCCTAGACGAGCGCGTGGCTGCCATCCAGCAATACGACATCGAACCCATGTGCGACAAGATCGCTCGCATGTTCAACTGCAGCTGGGAGCAAATCAAGAGCGTTGTGTCCAACCGAAAGGCGATTCTAGAGTTCAACGAAGCCATCATTAAGCTCAGCATGCAGGTCCACGAGGACAGCGAACTGCGCAGGCGCAAGCTAAACCTTTTAAGCTACTGCCTGTACGAGTATACCCAGAGGGCTCAGTACCATCTCAGCGAAGAAGTTAGCAATGAGCTGATTCTCCAGCGGGCCATCGAATTCCGCGACCTCATGGGAATCGTTGGGTTTACGCCAAATAAAAGCTGGATTTGTCAACTTATGGCCGCTTACAATGTAAGTTCCACGATTAGCCAGATTGATACTACAAAAAGACCACGGAACTCCTTGGACTTGAAGAACATTATAACCCACTGTGTACAACAATCCGCCTTGGCGACCAACTTGAAGCCGAATATTCCGGAGACCGCTAAAATAGACATGGAAGAGCTTTTAAATCACTCGAAGAACCTGGAAAACACCTCTGTTGAGAACCAAGGCACCTCAATAGAAGTAGAGTCCGACGATGACTGCGTGGCCATAAAAATTGAAGATACTGACGATATAAATAACTCACCTAGGATACCATTTATCCAAGAGTTGGGGGGCAGTTCCCACCACAGTACTTTGAAGATCGAAAAACTTCAACACTCACCGCTCCACATCTCTGATTATCAGGCCGTGGATGCGGAGATGCCAGAAAGTACAACTGCTCCCAGTCCTAGTCACAACTCGGAGGACAACGACGAGGCACCGCTGCCAAGGAGCGTGGAGAGCTTTAAGGATGCTCTTCGTCTGCTAAAGCCCCTCGAGGATTTCGCCTTGATGAGGGAGAACTATCGCGTCATAGGCCTGCTCAGCCAGCTGGAGCAGATCTTCGAGGCTGGCAAAAAGGGTGAAGATATGGGTTCTCCTGTTTAATAAGTGTTTACATAGTGCCTAAGTTTGCAGATAAACTTGCTGTAAATATAGCGATAAAAGGAGGTTAGCTCGATTTTAAGTAATATAATATTAAATAAGAATATTGATCTAATAAGGCAAATTTGAATATGTTTTCCATTTCTTTAGTATATGTAAAATACTGAAAGTTGATATATTAATTATTACATTATCAAACGTTGATTTAGAATTCCATTACACAATTTACTCTTAAGTATTATTTAAATCTTTAAATACAACAAATGGAAATTTCCTTAAGTTTACCTATAAATCCTATCATTTTATAAGAATATATATATTCCTACAAATACAAGTTTTGTATATCAGAAAAATAGCGTTTAAAGGTGCTTCTTGTTCAATGGCGACTTAAAATGTATACTCAACATATAATCCCGGATAAGGATTGTCAAGGTGATGATTCCTGGCTACAGGAAGCTGCATATGGGGGTGGGTCCTTCGGTCTTTGACCAGGTTACATAATCGCCGGGCGCTTCTCGCTTTTCCACTCGCCGCCCCAGCTGAAAGCACAATCAGCGCTGAAACTTTACGTTCGTCCTCTAAAACTTTACGCGTCCTGCCCGTCAAGGGAAAAGGGATGTGGGTAGCTGAAGGTGGGAAATGGGAAAATGGGAAGCTGGGCTATATGTGGGACCAGATGGGATGGAGAGAGGTGACCTGCAGCGCTGGAGTTGGACGTGCGGAAGTGGGCCGGGGGGTGAAGCTGGAAAGCGGAGACGGAGACGGAGCCGGAAAAGAACCCTGTAGGTGCTACATCAATTCTAGATGGGTAGCACAGCCGGAGGCAGGGCGGCGAAGGGCGAAAGGCGAGGAGCGGATGCCAGCAGCGAAGCGCAGCAGTCAGCATCCCAGCAAGGGACCTTGCGGTGCCAGGAGGTGGACACGCACACACACACACACACACACACACACACACACACACACGTCCATTTACAGGTTACTGAGCATATACGTGCAGAGAAAAAAATAGTATCAAATATATCGATTTTATATGCTTTACTGTAAATGGTTTTAATGCCCCCCAAAGGTGGGTAGCGCATTTAATTTTATGTTCTGGAATACAGGTTAACTTCTGAAAAAGGATATGGATTAACTTTTAGAAATTGTACTTAAGTATTTGTGGTAAAATATATGTTATATTTTTTAAATTCTCTTAAATATTATGTTTATTAGTACCAAATTAGCATTTAAAATATTTATTCTATTTTTTGAACTCTATAGGATCAGTATTAAAGGGATTTAAAGTTCCTTTATTGGTATCCTTAGGAAATTGCCTGTATGGTTTCGCCACAAAGTAGGCAATAATTTTTGCAAACGGTTTACAGGATCATATTTCTATGGTCACAATAAGGTATTTCTGTTAATTGATTGCTTAATATTATAATTTATCTTTCAAATCTTTGTTTCCTTTACAACGTACTCACTGTAGTAAAGTTTTGAACACAGTTAAAGTTTCCGGAATCTCCGATCGATTTGATATTTTATTACATATATGTTTTGCAGTGTTTGAAAGCGCTACGACTACATAACCGGGGCTATGGAGCCACATTGCTCCTCATTGCTACATCGCCATTGCCATCCGTCCTCGATTCCGGCAAAGTTTCTCGCCATACGTTTGCAACCCTCCTGAGCAGCAGAAGCAGCAGAAGCTGACGCGGACGCTGAAGCTGAAGCAGCAGGAGCTAGGGCAGGACTTTCATTTCAAGGATTTCCGACCGACGACGTCAGACTCGACTCGACTCGACTGACGGGGGCTCGACGACTACTACTATGGAGAGCCCTCTGGTAGGGCGTACAGGTTGCCTTGGTGTGGAAAACCTACGAGTGTTGTAGGGTTAGCTGGAGGGGCATTCGGTGGAAGAAGCAACATCAGTGCAAATACGAGCAGTAGCAGAAGCAGCAGCTGGGACTGGGGCTGGGGCAACAGACTTTGGCTCAGGTTACTGCCACACGGCTGCGCCCCCAAAACAAAATTGAAACCCCAGCGCGTTAAGAGCTCTGACATAAAACCCTGAAAGCGAAATTGCCATCAAGGGATATACGAGCAAAAGGACGGGACGGACTACGAGTATATATACCTCTCCAGCAACCTCATCCTCCTCCTCGTTCGCTGTCACCTCTTCTTCGTTCTGCCCCCTTGGGCGCTATATGGTAGTATATATACCATTAAAGGCAGGAGGATGTACTATAACCGGCGGGCAATTGTGTATGAAAATATACAATTGGGTAAAGTAAACTTTGGATTTTTGTGGGGTCTTTCCAGCTTTATAAAGACCTTACAACGGTCTACAACAGATCTTTTGGGTGAACAGGAAACAAGGATAATAGACTAATCAGTCAAAGAGAATTTGGGGATGAATCGTACATAACATAAGACTGTGAGAAATGTTTTATATTAACAGGAGGTGATATTATTTTTACTAGGAGGTTACGGGCTTACATTGAAGAAAACAAAAATATATAGAAAATTATGATTATTAGGAAAATGTAAAAATAGTTAAAACATTTTTATTAATAACTTTATATAGATACACAATGTTATCTATAAGTTGAATTTATTTCCAGTTAACAAAAATAAACATTTTGGTATATTTATTCTTTAAAAATATACATATTTCTAAACACAAGAGTATTCCAATTTTTGCTTATCCAACGCTAACCTACCATTTAATAAACTTTTATTTTAAGAAATTCTCTCAATTTAATTGGGTATTTCATAAAATTGATGAACGTTTTTATATCCCCATGCAGCCGGCGTGAGATTCATTATTTTTTTCTCTCTATACAAGGATTTCGAAATGCGTAGCATAGCTTTTTATTGGGTTTATAAACGTTGGCTGCTCTGGGGACTTTTCTATTTACAGCTTTTATATAGCGCTCCTGGATATAACTTTTGTTTTTATTGTGTCAGAATCATCGACTCCCCAGTGGTTCTGCAGGCTTTACTTGCTCCTAAGGGTGGGCATGGCGTGACCAAATGCCATGCAATGTTTCTCAGACTTTATTAAGGTAATTTTTATCTTTTATATGTATATATGTACCCTATATATATAGATATTTATATGTGAAACCTCAACAGGAATTACTTTTCTTTCACAGAGTTATAACAAAGGTTTTACGGGTATTCTAAAAAGCAATTTATTATCTTAATGAAGAACCCGTTTCTATAGGGAAATGTATATTAAAAATTCCCAGAGATTCTGTGGTTTACCTTTGACTTTATTAAAATATTGCTTCATTGAGTGAATTCCAAAAAAAGTTTATAAAAAAGTACCATGCATTTGGGGATTTACCTTATATAGTTTACAAAATTCATTTGAAAAGTTAAACTGGGGATCTTTTAAGGGGGAAAGAACGGAAATCAGTTTATCCCTTCTAACCATTGGCATCCTGTTAATGCCACACTCAATTACCATTATTTACTCTTGCCGGCTCTTGTATATATAATATTGATTCTTTCATCATCCCAGACTCTCATACACAGGCGACCCCCTTTAATCACCGAACATTTAAGAGTGAGGAGATGCCATAATCGTTGCCATTATCTGCCAAATACGAATGAATGGCATGCCAAAAGTGAAGACCCGACACCGAACCCCCGAACCCCCCATGGAACAAGCTATTCTACGAATACCCGTTCATCTGAAGAGCAGATATAGTGCCAGATATAGGTACAGCAGATACAGAGACACTTGGCGAGAACGTGAGAAATGACTGTGAATCAAGTCGTGTTTTCCTGTTTTCTGTTTCTCTTCTCCATCGATTTATTTCGGTATTTCTTACTACTAAAAGTACTTATATTTCGGTACGCATTATAATGGCTCTGAGGCTTTATGCCCGTACATCTCATTTGGGTTGTCGGTTCGTCATAAGCCTCTTGGGCTTTGGATGCTGCAGGCAGTCAAGGCAGCCAAGGCAGGCGGCAGACATCGGCAGACGTTGCCGATGATGATGGCCCTTGAGCTGAGACTCTGGAGAGGCCCTGGATTCTGCTGCAGGTTCTTATTCTGCCAACGAAGATGATGATGATGAAGATGGTGATGATGATGATAGGGAGGATGATGATGAGGATGCCCACAGCTTGAATTTCAGACATGCGCCGCCGCTCCAGCGAATTCGAGTTCGGTTTTTTGTACACTCGCACTTCGTCTTTCCTCGTTTCGCTGGCACAGCTTTCGATAGATGCTAATCTATCTTTATTGTGCCAAAAGATGTGGAGAGGACGACGACGTTCGTCGTACGAACCGATGAGGGTACAAAAAGACGACCTGACGACCCTCTTTCCTGACCCTCTGCTTACCCAGCCGGTGGTTTCTACTCCAGCTCCGACTCCTATAAATACCAGTCGCAATCGTCGTGGCATGTCTTGAATTTCATTTGGGTTCGATTTTGGTTTGAACGAATCGATTCGCTCGTGTTTTCTCGGACCCCAAGGAAAAGCATTCAATGTTTGCTTAACTTCACCAAACTCAAGATGAATGGAGTCAAAAGACTTACCAAGGTGGAGGAGCAGAGTGTAATTGGGGATGATAAATTCCATTAAACGAATTAAAAGACATTTGTCAATCTATATTTATACTTTTAAGGGGGTGAATTTCATATTTGACTCAGAGGACGGTCTCTGGCTTTAGAGATTAAATGCTTTCTTTATACGACACATTTTCAATAAACTTTTTTACTAAACACAAAGAAAGAAAATAAATCAAGATAAAATAAAATTACTATGGCAACATAGGGGAAATAGAGAAATGGAATATCCTTTCGGAAAGATGAACAAAGAATAAATTGGATATTGTTATATTAAAATTTTCAAAGGTTGTCATCAAAACGATTTATTCTACAGAAATTATATAAAATATATCAAATATTTTATTATTAAATAGATCTCTTTTATGATTAGAATTTTAAAAGTTTTAGACTAAAAGAAAAAAAATTATTAGCTAAATAATATTTAGATATCCAAAAGGGCAAACATTTTAAAAGTACTAAAAGATACATTTTTCCTGGCATGTTTTTTTAAATACAAAAAAAAAATAATATAATACTTTCCTGGCATATGTTTTTAAAAAAAAAAAAAAAATAATATAATACTTTCAGTGGCCATTAAAAACTATTCCAGGATTCATAACCTAAAAAGGTTTTGCGGCTAGTCGTCCTAAGAGAACCTTAAAATCACTCTGGCTATTGAAATACTTGTCTAATCGATCTGAAATTTGGTACATAGTATTATTAGTAGATCCGTGGGATAATGAGATTAAAAGATTTTTATAAATCAAACTCAAAATGTCAATAAAATTAACCCCAGTTATTATAGATCTGATACCAAAATGATTTTAGAAAAAGTAAAGTTCCCACCACCATCAATAGAACCACCACCAAATATTTCTCTCTTACTATAATATATTTATATAATTCCCCAAGATGTAGAACCCCGATATGGAAATGGCAATAAACTCAGAGTAGCAGGACGGCGCGGGGATTGGAATTGGTATCGGGATTGGGATTACTAAGAGTCGTCGTCGACGTTGACAGCGACGCTTACAGCTCTGCCGGCTTCGGGGCAGTGGCATGGAATCCGAGATTGAAGCAAAGGGAAACGGAAAACGGACAGAGGAAGCAGCGGAGCAGTGCCACTGGAGGGGCACAAGGCACAAAGGAAATTACTAGGAAAAATTCAGGTCCCTATGGTGCTTTTGGGTGCGACAGAATAGATACTCACTCGTACAATGATATGGGGAAGGACGGGACAGGGCAGGACGGGACGGGATAGGGCCGGGCTGCTAGGGGACATAGGGCCAGGGGACGCAGATAGACTAGCTACACCGGCAGATAATCAGGGAAGCCAACTGAACGAACGTCCGACCGACGAACACGACTTACATGGGACGCTGCGGACATCGCATATAGATTATAGCGCGCACACTGGGAAAACGGGAAAAGATGCGGAGATACCAGCCGAGATACTCTCTACTGCACATATATAGCACAAACCTTACTCGAGGGACCAAAACCTCGAACCTCGAGCTGCCATCGGAATGGCATGGCATGGCATGGCCCGACATGGAATCCCAGCGAGCACACAGGGGCCAAGGCCCGGGACCTAATCAAAAAAGGTAATGGAAAAATACTATCTCGGGTCGTGGCAACGATTTCACAATGCCCGGGCAGCGGGGGAGGACGAGGATGCCATGCCGGTGCGACGGGATGTGATGTTCGGTTCGATATAATACATAACCATAATAAATTCCATGGCTAAATCCCCGCATCTGGCTCTCCAGAAAAAGGTCATAATAGATGAGCTTAGTCCAGTTCTGGGCTAGTGGGCGGGAGGGAAGCAATCGTCGCCATTACAGTGGAAAAATACTACTTACAACTATGACATTTAAAAAAACTACTTATTACATCTTTAAGTATCCGTTTAATATTAAAATTAAGCCTTCTTAAGATCAGATTTTTTAAATTATTTTCTAACGAACATTCAGTTAAGTAATCGTTTTTTTTTAAGTTTGATTTGTTAAATAAGAATTATCATATAAAATTACAAATAGATTTCGAATCTTTCTCTCAGGAAGACCGAGAGCATAAGATTTGTCAATTTATTTATGCCGAAATTTGTATACCCTTGCCAATATAAAAACTAGCACAATATGGGCATATCCAGGATGGCGACCGTAACATTCGTACGATAAAAACTAAAAAAAAAAATATACCTAAAATTAATTTTTTATAGACATTTTTTTGTACACGATCATTGAATTTTATTTTTATTGTGTTCTAAATGGCATTTTCTTAGGACTTGTCGTTTTGAAAGTATTTTTAAAAAACATTGCATCGCGATCGTTACAGAAAACAGAAATGAGATTTTACTTCATCTGCAAAATTTCAAAAGTCTGCAAAGTGTGGCGAGTAATTTAAAAGAAACAATTTTTAATTGACAATAAACCAATGTAGTTTTCCATTTTGTAGAATTATATTGAATTATTATTATTATTTTATTTGTTACAGCAGCTTATTTCGGATTTGTATGGTTATCGTTATATATGACGTTTTTTCATCAAAATAATGAAAAATCGAGTTTGCGTTAATATGCATTTGAGTATTTCAAAAATTTGTTTTAGAATATGCTAAAGCCTTTCAATTTTGATTAATAGGAACATTTCTTAATGTAACTTAGGTTAAAAAAACGTTTTTGAGAACATTTTATGTTTTAAGCCGCGGTAGACCCTCTCTCGCAATGCCCATATGTAACTTAAAACTTTTTTAATAAGTTGAAAATGTAGTTTGATTTTTTCGGACCTTTGTATATATTTTAACAGACGATATGTTTTCTATTAAATTTTTTTTTTTTTATTAATTTCTATTAAATAAAAATCATTTTTCATGTACCATATTTCATAGCATACTTTTCACGGTCAAAACCATTTTTCCTGATTCCTAGAATTTATTTCTTCTATTTTTAGAGACTAAGAGTAAGAAAGTTCCATTTATAGACGTTTGACTGCGTATATAATTCGGTCCTAGTCCTTCAGTGTATGTGTCCGCTTGTAGGGTTCCCTGCTCATCGCAATCACTTGGATTCAGAGTCATGAAATGGCAAAACGAAAGGTAATTTTCTTCCAATGCTCTCCAGCTCGTTTTCAAAAGGTTGCCAAGGGCTTATCCCCGTGCGCGCTCCTCCTTGTCCCCTCCTCCTTGACCCACCGCCATCGCATTTAGGAGAAAAGTTTCCTTGGCACTGGTCAGTGGCCGATAGCTGCTGAAATATAATATAATAGAGTCGAGTCATCGTCATCGTCATCGTCAACCCGAGCATCCAAGGAAAGTCCTGAGCGGAGTCCCCAAGCGCACAGACCTCCCATTAGCACCACCCACAGCCGCCTTGCGCCGCACCGCAGAGGTTGATGCTGTGGTTTTATACCTTTTCCAATACTTTCCCTTATATACACACACCTAATATATATACTTGTATAAAGCTGGCGGGATATATGTACATATAAAGTATGGTATGTGTGCGATTTCCCACCACCGAACGACACATAATCGTATCGAGAATGGAAGGGAACCGAACGGAACCGAAAAGACGAACCCAAACTGAGCGTTATCCATTTGTATCTTGGACTTGTATTAAAACTAATCCATCAAAAGGCTTTCGACCTAATGCTTTGTTTTTTGTTCAGTTTCACATTGTTGTTGCTGCGGCTGCTGCTGCTGCTGCGGCCAGCTTCGCAGTCGGCGCTCTAGTTATTTATACGCTCAATCCCAATAGCAATCCCAGTTCCAATCTCAAGCCCAATCGCCTACCAAACCGGGCAGCGATACTTCAGGTTACAGCCGTATATATACGAGATACACATGACGACGGTAGTATATCTCCGCAGCCTCGGCTCTGCAGCGTCTCTAAGATAGCCCTAGTAATGTGTGTGCGTGCGAGTGTGCGAGAGTATCTGTGAGTTTTGGCTGGGATTGGGAATGGAATGGTATGGATTTTGCTGTACGTGCGCCTCATACTTGTACTCGCGTTTATATATATATATATTATTATACTAGTAGTTGCCATGGCACTTCTCCGCTAACGGATGTCGAGACTGGAATGAATGCCTATAATGAATGTCCCAAGAAGAACCCGAATCCGAGCATCTCTCGCAACCACTCACGACTTGGACTTCGGCGCTTATATGGAGTATCCATAAGAAAACTCGTTTAAATTGGATCGATGCCAAAACGAAAAATTTATACTTACAAGTCAGGCCATTCGAGTGGACCCAAGAGGGGACGAGGGGCAAGCTAAGATCGTATGATATTAGGTCACTTAGGTTTACCTGAGAGAAGAGGGATCAGTAGATCTTTAGCTTGAGAGACTTGTAGGGGTCTAAATATTACATTTAAGGTGTATTTCTTGAAAACAAAGGTGGTAATTTAAGCATATTTAATAGTAAACATTATAGAAAAACAAATAAATATCGAACAAGACTTTAATGATATAAAATATGATCCCCATTTAGAAACCTTCTTATTTATTCATATCATCATTTATTTTATATTGTTTTTATATTATAAAAGACTAAAATTAACGATCCCTTAAATATTTCTTCTTTTCCCAAAACAAGGTTCACCTTAATAAGCTTTAATGGAACCCAAAAACTCAATAATAATAATACCCAAAAATAGTTATAATTACTAATGTAGGTGTGGTTAAACCCACACATGTAAGTCCCATACCGTCTCTATATCTGACTCAAGCATATAGATACCGGAATTCCAAGTGGATTTCGTCAGACCCACAGCCGTAGCCAAAGCCAAACATTCACCTCAATAAAGATATATACACAGAAACGGAGCGGAATGGAGGACTGGGAATTGGAAAGGCATGATGAGGGAGGCAGTTACCATAGCGAGCACTACGTAAGCCCAAAAACCGAAAACCCATCGGAGATACATCTATGTACAAACCCCAAACCAACTGAAGCCATAAAACGCACCCCAAAGGTAGGACGAGATGACAGGTTGGGCTTCGGTTTCAGGTTCGGGCTGCGAGCTCGGGTCTCTGGGTCTTCGGGCATATATCGCCGACGGCTGACAGTCGAGACGCTGCGACCGACAAATGGCACCATCGCCCCACCGCCCTTATCCTGCTCAGCTCTGTTCTGTTGTGTCCTTCTGGCGTTTCCACGTTCCGACGCCTGGTCCCTGGCTCCTGGTATTGTTGTTGCTGTCGCTGTCGCTGCCGCAGCGTGTTTGTTTTGCACGTCTTACGGCGACGCCGGCGTCGGCAGCGACTACGACGTCACTCTTGAAGAGCGATGCTGGCAGCCTGGATATTTTTGTGGTATAAACTGGGACTTTTTCAGGGGGTATTATATTAAAAAAAATATTTTTTTAATAACTGAATATTGAAAAAATTATGCTGTTCGTATACTCTCTTTTTATAATCGGCCTTATTATTATTATCAGCGATTTTGATTTTGAAAAAGGGGATCGGATCCTCCATTCTTTATATCGTAAGATTTTTGCGATTTATAAAATGCACAATTTTGTCTGGACGAAATAAAAAGTAAATATTTTTTTTCTTACGATATAGAGAACGGAAGTACCAATCCCCTTTCTCAAAATCCAAATCGGTAAATTTTTACGATTACCGGAGCAGACCTGTATAAAAGGATATCTATAAGGGAAAGTATATTTATAAGTGAGAGAATATAAAAACTATACTTTAAAACAATGATTTTCATACCGAGGAAATATCTGTAAAAATTTAATTAAAACTGTTGTATTAATTTATGGACACTTCTAAAGCTATTTATTTATTCTCTTTTTTAATTTTATTTAAACTTTATTTTTTAAAGACTTTTTATATACAAAACAATATTGTAGACAAAGTTTAAAATGGAAGGAATGAATAGGCTATTTTTTTTAGAGATATGAAAACTAAGTTCAAATTAAAATTATAATTTGTCTGTTTTACGAGAGCTCGTAGATTGTTGATACTATTTTATAGTAATATTTTTATTATCTCTCTCTTGAGCGGACAACGCGGAGCAGACATAGGTCATATAGTTTGTTATTAACTAATTTTTGGTATAACAAGAAATAAATTTAATTGCAAATTTACTCAAAGAACATTGTTTAAAATATTTAAGAATACTTTTAAATAAAGAAAATAAATAAATTAGGTATTCTTCCAACTGAACATTTTATATTCTCTCTCTTGAGCGGACAGCTTCTTGGGACAAGGCTTAAAATACACCAAAAAGTAGATTGCAATTAAGCAAGTATTTTTGCTATTTTAAGAGATTTCTTTAGCATCTCTGGTCGCGAGGTGCTTTGGCTTTCAGCCGTCCTTGTTGATGTCTGAGCTTCTTCAGCTACTGCTGCTGCTGCGCTGCTCCTGGCTCTGCCTCTGCCTCTGCTTCTGCTGCTGTCGCTGCCTCTGCCGCGGTCGCAGTCGCAGTCAGAGCCTTAGGTTTTTTTTTTGGTATGGCATGGCATGGCTTGGCCCGGCTTGTTTGGGATTAAATATTTCCTATAGATGGGAAAAACGAGTCGGTCGGGGTCGTTCGTCGAGTCGATGTAGCCGTAGCCATAGCTATGGCTGTGACGATGATGATGTCGCTAGTTTCGTACACTCCAACTCGGTTGGTTCACTCTGTGCTGAACATTCGTGGGCAGCGGTTCTCGCAGCGCGTTCAGCGGTTACTTTTTCCCGAGTTTTCCATTTCCCGAGTGGTTTGAAACCGCGCACAGACACTATATATATATATATCGCGCCCTCTGATAATTCGGAGAAGGTCTTGACTTTCGAGTGGTGTCCGTGGATATAGAGCCAGCAGCCGATACGTTTTTCGGTTGCTCCGGATGTGAGTACCACTGTGCGGATGGGCAATTTGTGTGTGATGTTAATGATGATGATGTACGGCGAGTGTGTGGGATGTACCAGTGTGTGATGTAAACAAATCGGGGTCTTGAGATTCTGTCGCCGTCGCTGTCGACGCCTGCCTGCCTTCTTGTTGTGTTTGTAATTAAAAAAAAGCCGCATTTGCATGCGGCAAAAGGAACCGGTGTGTGTGTGTGTGTGTTTTTGTGTTTTGAAAAATCCCCGCTTTTGTTTTTATTTGAATTTCTTAGACAGCGCGGCGTCTGCTGCTGCGTCGACGCTCACAGCGGTTTGTTTTGGTTTTTGCATTTTGTTTGTTTGATTTTCGGCGTTTATTTATTTTTTTTTTTTTTGGTTTCCCAGAGTGTGCCAGCCGCGTGTTTGTGGGTGTGATAAGGGGACATTGCCCCGCTGATTTGGCGCCAATTGAACGGGGGGAAGTCCTTGAAGCGGCCAAGGACACTTTTATGAGGGGGGCGTGATTGCTAAGTGGGTGTTTGAGTGCGGAATTGGGTAATTCGATTCAAATGGGGCATGTCTAATAGGTAAAGCTGCTTATTGGTGATTTATAAGCTGAGTTTCTGTTATTAATGTGGATTAAATGTAGTTAATCTGAGAGGAAAAGGTAGTTATAAATGGTTTATAGATCAATTGTTTTAACAACAACTATTTACATATGAAATTAAAAGTAGTTATTAAACTTTACTTAATTTTTATAAGATGTTTTGAGGTGTTTTTATCCCTAAGATGAATTTTTGTTTAGATATATTTACAAGTATTAATTAAGGGACCTTCAATTACAATAAATTCTTTATATTAATATCAAAGTTTGTTATTCTTCTATTCCTATTTTTTCTGTTTTTCTTCATTACTATATATTTTATAACAACTAAAGAGGGATTTTAATTTATTAATACAAGTTATTAAAGGTCTATAATTGCAAAATATGCTTTCACTTAATTGAAGCGAGCGAGTTTATTCTTTAATTTAGGTTTATTTATGATTGTGGCTAAACTGGTCTACATTAAACCAATTATAAATGTAATTACAGAGGGCAATCGATGCAATTAACTAGTGAAAACAATGTCCCTGTCATCATTAAAACCAATAAAAATTTTACATGAATTTTACTCAAGTTCATATAATTATATGAATTCTTTTGGTTATAATTTTTGTACAACTTATGCATAAATTCCACATAAACAAACTAGTAGTATTTCCTATCTATATCTCACTTTAATGACCTCATAGACCATACCCACCAGATACAAACATTATAACATATATAACATTATACATATATATGTAGCGCAGCAGCATAATCTGTTTCTTTATTCCCATGAGTGTATATCTTCCCCTCAAATCTGAAATACTTCACATATATACACACAGCATATTCGGAATCAAGGCAGGCTGACATGCCAAGCTATATAACATCCATTTATGCGCTGCTTAAACCAGCCCAAAAAGGTCCAACCAAACCACCTTGAGATACAAGAGATAAATAAGTAAAGTAAACTCATGCCATAGCCCGAGCCCAAGACGAAAAACCAATCGCAAAATTACCTGACATCGTGAGCATCGTCGAGTGAAACCCAAAACTACCAGCTTAATCCCCGGGCGGTGGGAATCGGAAGGGGAATATGCTATAGTACAGCCATATATATATAGAGACAAACGGGGCAGGGCGAGAGGTAGGATGGATGTTAGGTAGAACGTAGAAACGAACCAAAAAACGAGCCAAAAAACCGAACCGAACTGAAAACTTCCTAGGCAAACACAATGGCTGAGAGATACTGCGATACAGAGATACAAAAGATAGGTTGGCCAACAAAAGGGAGCCCGAACTGAAGTTGTGGCTGGGTTCGGTAATGGCGAATGGGTTTGGGATTGGAATTGGGATTGGGACCAAGACCAGGGACCTGGGCCCAGGACCGAAACCGGGGCATCATCTTGATTGCTCCGATGATAATGATGCTGCACGAAATTTCACGAAGAACCCAGGAGCTAAGGCAACAGCAGAAGTAGCAACAGCAACAGAAACATCGACAACGACGACGACGACCAAAACGTATAGGCAGCCATTAGGGTGATTCTGTGGGAGGGGAATCTACAGCTGAGGAGCCGGAAGAGGTGCAGAAGGCGAGGGCGGGAAATACCCCCGGGGGCCAGGAGATGGCGAGGGACAACTCTCGAGGCGATTAAGATAAAGTGCCAATCGATATAAGGGAAAGAAACGTAAGAACTGGCGAACTGAGCGAGCTGAGATGTCGAGATACTCGTACTTGGAGCTACATCCACGTCCGCGTCCACGTCCAACGTCCGTATCCGATGCTGTGTATATATGTACACTAAACGATGAGATAATAGTGTAGTTTCCTTCATGACCTTAATAAATAAGGAAATATTTGGCCAGGAACATTTTCATTGTAGCATTTCTTGTGAGTAATTTATTACAAAAGGTTTGTAGCTATACAAAAATGTGATTTAAATAATTACAAATATAAATTTTCTAAACGTTTTTGAAGTTTTTATTTGTTTTTGTATGAAGAGCCCTTATTCTATTCAATATTATTATTTCATTCATCTTAGGCATCTTTATCTCTATTTAATTAAGTAATAAACTCTACAAAAGCCGCTTAAAAATAGTAAAGCATACTTTTAGGTGATTGATTAAAAGATTTTAAAATTCTAGAGATTTAATTCTATAAACTGATATGTAATTATAAGTAAAAAAAAGAATTGAAAAGGGTCGAGAAGAAAAAAGGCAATGTTCTGAAAATTTCGTAGAATTTTAAAGATTTTTCGAAACTCTCCACTATTATTTTGACCGATGCTGTGAATATATATAGCCATACTCAGTCCCAGACTCAGAGCCATAGCCGTAGCCATAGCTTGGGCCATAGAGAGCGACATAAAAGGAAATATAAAACCATTTATAAAGCGAGTCAGTCAGGGGAGATTTGAATTGGAATTGATGGTGTAGTGCACTCGACGGCGGCATGGTGTGTGTGCACGAATAGTATCTGTGTGTGTGTGTACACACACACAGTCAGCCAGAGGAAGACGAAGCCGAAGCATAGACGAAGCGCAGTCGCGTTGTGTGTCAAGGTGCGAGTATCTTCAAGATGGAAAGTGGAAGGGTTCGGTTCCTTGGGCTCAAGTCAGGGTTTGAGGTTCGGTTTCGGTTTGGGATTGGGTTTTTCGAGCTGC
>VNJR01003088.1:0-24265 GCA_008042585.1 Drosophila punjabiensis | reverse complement strand
TTCCGTTACACGCCGCAGGTAAACGTCAGGAGATGCACATTTTTTCACATTTAAATTGGATTGTAAAGTTAATAGAAAACTTATCAATTCTATTACATGTTTTAACTAAAAGATTTTAAATATTTCAGTTAAAAAAATATATTAATCTATAACCTTTTTCACCTTTTAAATGGGAAACTTGTTTGAATTACTTGCCAAATAAATCTGTTTCTTCTATTAGCACAGCTTGTTAAGGGAAATTATAGAAATATATTATCTACAAATGGAATTCTTGCATTACGATTTAATGTTTAGTGCAACCTTAACTTATTCCTTAAATTTTCAAGCTTCAATATCTCACTTGAAAAATTCCCAGATTGTTTAGAAAATATTATTTTCATCAATATGTTTGTATAAAAAAAAAATTGATAAATTTATTAAGATTTATATCAGAGAAAAAGAAGTAGTAAAAATTAAGAAAATATACCATATACTCATATAATATATAATTTTTAAGCAGCTTATAGTAAAATATTACCAGTTAAGACTCTTATTTACTTACAATTTTGTGACTCAAAGCCAGCTTCAGGCAAAACGAGATTAGTAATCGAAATGAAAGAGAAAATTACCCTGCCATTGAAATGTCCCCATTTTCTCTTTTAAGGATGCGCCTGCGCTTTCCTCGACTTCCAGTCAGCTAGCCGCAAAATTATAAGAGTTTCCTTTCTGCTGTGGGACTTTTTCGCTTTATTCAGCGCCGTCGAAAGTAAGACTTTGGTTGATTAACTTAAAATATATTTAGAATAATGAATTAATTTTTATTAAAAAATTCAGAGACTTTGTCTGCAGCCAGTTTATGGTCCTGAAAAGTAAGAAGTGTTAATGAAGTTTTATGTTTAATTTTGAGTTTATTACCTTAAAATAGTTTCCGTAATTACATCTTCATGATCTTCCAAATCTGTAAATATAATACAATACATAGTTGATTGGTCAGAAGAGTAATGTTTATTTAAATTTTTATTTTATTTTGTTTTTTAGTAAGTTAGGAGTTCAGGTCTCACCCTATCATGTTGATTGGCCAGAGGAGGACGAGTCGTTGGTGCAGCGCCTGATGGCTTGGGGCCTCTGGGTTTGGGAGCTCCGGATGTGGTGGACGGTCTGGGTAGGCTGGTCAGGGGCTTCGGTGACGGTTTCTTTGACCACTTTGGCTGTGACTTCGCTGGCGGTTTTTCGGGCATTTTGACGTCGATGAAAGAGTATATTTTTGAGACTTGCCAATGGAATTTTTGCAATGATTCAAGGGTTTCGCCTTACACACAATGAATTTAATGTTACCGCCCACTGGATGGCCAGAAAGTCTAAACAAATTCACATGACGGCTTTCAGACAGGTAAGCGAATGCCAGCCTGTCTGACTTTCAGTCTGACTTCCACTTACAGGCCACAGGGCAGTCAGTCATTCGTCAGTCGTCCTGGCAACTCCTCTGCGTGCTCATAAACGGACAGGTTTGTTCGAAAAATTAGGATAAGCCTTGGGAAATATAATATAAAATAAAATAAAGCATAAAGCCTATGCGATTTTTCATATATTGTAGCTATTAAAGAGACATTAAATAGTTGTTTTATTATTACTATTTATTTTAAAAGTACTACTATCGCTGTGAACGCTGCTGTCCTTGGCCATACATCATAAATGTCAGCGCCTGAAATTACGCATAAAGCATAAAGCCATATAAATGAGCCATACTTTAAGGCGCACTATATTTATGTACTTGCCGCGAACAATTTCGCACTTGCCCCTCCATTCGGCACCGACGACGACTGACTGTACATATTCTTTTTTTATAAATTAATTTGCATAAATTATGGCATATGAGGGAGTCCAAGCTGAAGCTAGGCCAAGCGGCTGCTATTTATCAAAGCAGCGCAGCGCAAATTTCTTTAAATGTCTGGCTCACGGCAACAATCACTCATTCATTCATTCAGTCATTCGGTGCCCATTCACTCCATTCCGCCAATCCGCCACTCCGTCACTCGCAATTTGCATTTTTCGCACGGGCATTGTCCGCCCAGAAAAACGGCACTCTTATGGCCACCCCCCTGGTGGGGTGTCGGGGAAACCCGTGGCGTGGTGGGTGGTGGGTGGTGGTGATGTTCCGGGTGCTGGCGGCGGCAACAATGTTGATTGTCTGCTAAAGAGCATAAAGTCGTAATGGAGTGAAGGCAGATAAACATAAAAATAGCATAGAATTGTGGGCACACAAAGGCGGAGGCTCACAGACGACTCAAGAAATGCGAAGGGAAATGGAAATGGAAAAGCCAAGCTTGTCGAATGGAAAGTGCACGCGTACGCGCGAATGTTATGGCCAATCACTTTATTTCAGTTGTTTTCAATTTTCCTCAGCGCTTTACGTTCACGCTGGCCTCCACCTATTTTCCTTTTTTTTTCACCAGTAAGTCTCAGTTTTTTTGAGGGGGCTGAAATCACGAAATCACGTAGAGGTCATGCTAATCAATGCGACAGATGCCTAGACGGTTTCGTGTTTATATGGAACAATGGGGGATTACACTAAGAAATAGTGGAAGGCGGATATCAACAAGATTAAATCGTTTTATAAGAAATACATTTTGGTTATATGATCAAAATTCAGTAATAACAAATAATAAATTGATCATTTAATAAGAATTGAGAGTATTACCTCATACCTCATTTTCTAAAAATAAAACTTTAACCTCACTAAGAACGTGCCAGAACCAGAACAAAACCAAATCACAAACTCCTACTTGCGAAAGGAGCATTTCCCTCCGTGTAACACCGCACCCCTACGCTCCATACGTCCCCTCCAGGATCCCCAACAGATTAACCACCAGCTCGACCACAAAAACCATCGAATAATTGAGTCATCAAATGTTTGGCGCACCCTTTTACTTTTGGCTGCCTTTTGGCACGGCTTTGACAATTAACCGAACTATAAAATGTTTAAGTTTGAACACCTGGCTAAGAGAAAAACGTTTTCCCGTCAAAACTCATAGAAGGGGGGGAGGAGAGGGGAGGGGTCACATGCCGAAAACATATACAAACACACCCGCAGAAGCACAAAAGCAGACACACTCTCGCTCATACACACGCATACATTTAAGCCAATTAGCATTTATGTGCGACGCTGGCTGGCTAAGCAAAATGCGTTACATTTTCATCAAACGCACGACACTTTGTTTTAATTTGAGCAACCGCACGCACACAAACAGAGGAATACCCACGCACACACACATATAGACACACATCCTGGCAGACACAGTGACAGGCTCTGGCTTCGGTCTCGTCACGGTTTACAGATTTCCGTTCCCCAAAGGACCTTGCACGGGATATTACATTGTTTTGGGCAATTCGCTTTTACTGTGATTAATTTAAATGCACCCCCACCAATCGCTCTCGCACCCTCTCACCCTCGCACCCCGTATTTCTGTCGCCCATCACGTGTTTGGGATTCATAAATATATCCTTGAAGCTCCCGAGCCGCAATTTTAAATCGAATTGCCCATAGAAAGTCGCCGGGCTGTTGGCAAACGGGACAATTAGCCCCCGATGGCAGACAACGCCTAGAGTTGTCGTGCTAATGAGGAATACCCTTGGCCCCGGATTTTCGGGGCCTTAGCTGTAAGGAAATGGAATTATGGTGCGTCTGGAATTTACAAGGGGAATAGTAATGACATATGAATTTTATGAGGGGGATGGAAATGGGGAATACGGAAGCCGATGAGCACACAAGAAGCGTCCATAAACTATGATTATAACGAGACATAACGTTCCAAGCCTTACATTTGACATCATAATTATGGGAATATAATTAAAAGGATTTTTTTTTTTTAACTATGCAGTAAGGAAATAATAATTAGTACGAATAGCCGAGTCAATCTAGAGATCTGCTTAGTCCGTGTAACGTGAAATCTCAAGATCTAAGCTATTATATTCTTTGTTCAATCCCGATCTCAATCTCTCAGGATCACCACATGATGAACAAATCTTTCTTTGCTTTGTGCAATTACCGAAATGCATCTAAGCCTGGGAACCAGCTGTGTTTTCTCTAACCTTACAGGTGCAAATCAAATCAATTTCTGGCCACTAGAAATCAGGAGGAAAGAGGGACCAGGTGTGTACGTACACGTTCACATGCCGAGATAGCATTACCTTGCTCTGCTCTGCGAGTGCGAGTGCGTGTGGGTTTTGGGTTTCGAGAGTGGAGTATGCGTGCAGCAACATATATGATCATGCATCATAATCCGAAACCCAAGGCACACGCACACACTGGCAGGCGGCCACCCACACAGATACACATCAGTTGCTTTGTAATTAATTACTTCACACATTGACGCCGGCCAGTTCGGGTGCGGGTATTCCCAACAACAGGCAACACAAACGTAAAGTTTACTCTCTGATTCCGACCGATGGTGCCACTACACTAGAAACAAAAAGGACCTCGTTCAGGGCATGTATTTATTTGTCTCTTAAAGTTCTTGCAATCAAGAAATATAAAGAAAACTCGGAGTGCTAATGAGGATGCTTCTGCATTCTTGTTAAGCATCACCAGGTAAATCGATCTGGTCATTTCAGTTGGGCGGATCTACTTAGCGAATTCAACCCAAGAACTATTCGTTGCATTTTCAGAATAGTTTTCTTTACCGAAGAAATAATATTTATATATTTTAAGCCTTAAAGTTCTTAACATAATTATAATTTTTCAGTGTATTTCGGTCGCTTTTGTTGCTGTTGCCGCTCATGCTAACTAATATTGTTACCAGCTTTTTGGATAGTTAGCTGCATGTTTGGTTAGCTGCTTCTGCCACCGCCGCCGCTGTTGGTGTTGCTGCTTCTCTGTTGGTGTTGCTGCTTCTCTGTTGCTCGTATCGTAAATTATGTGCCATTTATGCGGCATTGGCTTGAAATGGAAATTTGTCCCATTTGTTGCTCGGCGAGACACTTGAGTATTCATAAGGGAGCCCCCGGCCTGTTGTTTGGCATTGATTTATGGCACCGAGTAAATTTGGCTAAATATTAAATGAAACGTTAAGCCCGAAAGGCCTTCGCTCGGCCTGCGTAGAGGCACACGGCTTGGGGTGCGAGCCCCAAGATGGATGCATTTCGGCAACGGGTCAACTTTCATTTGACTTATAATTGGGGATAGCCCCTTTTGAACCCAACCCGCCACTCGCTCGGCCTGCTCTTGTTAGCCAAATAATGATGCCCTCAATTAAGCCAACAAAAGTTTCGCCAACAACTCGTCAGAGCCTGCAATTATACGCGCAGGGAAATTAAGTTAGCGCCTCCGACTTGAGTTGCATTGCCTTGCATTTGCGTCGGTCCAAGAAATTATGTAAAATATGCTCCCAGCGGCAGCGGCAGCTGTGCAAGGTGAGAGGTTTGTTTGGCTGTTTGTTTTAGCCCGTTGTTGCTGCTATTTTTAATGAGCCAGAGTTGAAGAAAAAGCCTGATTACGGGGCCAGTGCCAGCGGAGAGACTGTCGACTTGCAAGTGGCTTAATTATGAGTTCAAATTAGTTTTGTAGGACTGCACAGCGTATTTAAGTTACATATATGCTTAGAATAAGGTCAATTATTATGTCATTATAATTATTTGTAGATATAATTTGTTTCTTATTTACCGAAATTCTTTTCCCATATGGACTATAGTTCAAAACCGTTCGACCACACACACGAATGCTCCACGGGTTAAGTTAAGTTCAACTCACTGCATTACGCATACGCCCTGTGAGCACCGCACATGCGAGATTTCTAATTAAACTTTCATGCGGCTGCAAGTTGGACCGAAAAAGTTGCACATTTGATTATGCTGCTGACCAATAAGTGCAATCATGTTGCAGCGGCAACAGCAATTAACTAACGGTTGGATTTCGGCGGCGGGGAGAGCGTGAGAGTGCTGGCTGACCAGCAAACAAACTGTTGGCTTAAACTCAAAAGCGGCAACAATTTATGCGGCAGTGGCAGCGGCAGCGGTGGTGGAGCGGCAGCAACACCAACTGAACATTTGGCGAATTGCGCGGCCAACAAAACGACCAAAAAACAAAACGAAAACATAAACAACTCGCATATGAGCATTTGGCCAGCTCGCTGTGTCCCATCGCCACTTCACGTACATTGTGGTTACCACATTGCAACCGAAACGGGCAACAAATAGGGAACTTTTTCTACAGCGGTTTGCATCTGGGGCAAAACCTATTCATGCCCGTGGTATGCAAACATTTTGAACAAATAGTTAACTAATATTTTGTATGAATAGAGCTTTGCCTAAACTCGAAAGGCATCCGTTCAATTTGCAACTATTCAGCGCTTGCTATGATTGGCCATGTTAGGTATTTGCAGGTAGAAAAGCTTCTTTTAGTTCGAATTAAATTCAATTTTTTATGGAGCATTTACAGCAACATTTTCCACTGCAGTTGGCCCATATTTTCCTTGCTACTAAAATTCTTTTCAACATTTTTTCATACGGCTCAAACTTTACAAAACATTTTCAATTTCAATTTCTCTTATCATGCTGTGGGAACAAGTAAATTAATTTTAATTTTATGAACAGCCCTTGCAATTAAGATGGTCTGCCCCAGCTCTCCGCCCAGGTGATTCAACTACTTTAAAAAGGCAACCGTGAACCTGCTCTTCGCTCCTCTCCTCGGCGACCAGCTGTCTTCAAATGTACCACCAGAAGTATTTTCACACAGCAATTTTCAGACTAGTACAAGTGGCAAGCAGCAGCCGCATCAGGAGCTGAAAGAACGAAAACAAAATATGATGTAATTTTACATTCAAGTGAGCGGAAAATATAAATAAGCAGCAGGTGCTCATTTCCTGTTCCAAACATGGCACAGCCAGCGCACTCGTTCAGCTCGCTCGCACAGCTGCCCACCGTGTTCCTGGGCCCGAAGGACGAACCGGCGAGGAGCGACGCATGCACGTGAACTGTGGCCAAAACACACACAGACACTTGGAGAAAATATAGTAAAATATGTGAAGTGAATGCAAACCTAAAAGGAAGTGCAGCAGACCTTGTAGAATATATATTCATCATCAGCATCAAACTTACAATGTGAATACAAAGATCGAACTACCTCAAAAGATGATTGCTTTCTCGAAAATGATTTATAACAAATATTATGTAATATTCTTTCGAGTGTACACACACGATGTCCGTTCTCTGTTTGTGATTCTTCAGCGGAGAACTGCGACGAGTTCATTTATATAAATGCCTGGACGTGGGCATAGAGGAGTGCGGGAAAGGCATTTGCCACGCCCACGTTGTAATGAGCCCGGAGCAAAAACTAAACAACTTCAAAGTGGACAAAGGCAATTACTTTGCCAGGTGTCAAGTGTGTGTGTGTGTGGATGACGACAGGTGAGTCCGCTGAATAGCTACAGTGCCTGGTCAAAGTCTATAATTAACAAATGATTAATTATGCATGACTTTGGCGCCTTCGCTCGTTATCAACACGCCCACATCACTTTCGGACCGCCCCCATCCTCATAGCTCCCGACGTGTGTTTCCTGTCCATTCCCAGTAGTTGTCCGCAGACTTTTCCTAGCCTTTGATTCATTAACATTTTGGCAATGTGACTCCGCAGCCCCTACCATAAACTCCGGCTCCAAGTCCGCTTCCGATTCCGACTCTAACCCCGACTCCTACTCTGGCTCTGACTCTGACTGTGGCTCCTACCTCAATCTAAAACAGACGTAATGGCCTGCGAGGTTTACGATTGCGTCTTGTTTTCCATTTGGCTGTCAGCTTATTTACATAGAACATGAGAACAGGCAGCAGTCTCAGTAAAATTTGCATACAATTGCAACAAGTTCCGCAGAGGAGAGGCATGTGCAGGAATTAGAGATGGTGACAGGTTTGTAAATAAATAAGCACATCTTAGCAGCAGAAGAATGCCTAACAAATCAAAGAAAACTGAATAAATATAAATATTTAAAATATTTATTTCTAATTTGTAGATATGTCTTGAGTGATAACTCACGACTGCCTCACGAATCCATCGCTATGCTGAGGTGTAGGCCACGGGAGACACATAATCAAGGTACCGCTGGGAAATACAAATATGTACGTTGCATGCGGATTGGCCTGAGCTGACACTACCATGTCAGCCAGAAACAAGTCGGGCAGGACACAGACATTAAACTATGGAGGTTAATTTGACTAGGGCCGCCGTTTGTGCAGATGAATCGCCACGGGCTGACTTGGACACAATGCCGAGCACTCGGCACGTCACTAATGCAACAAGGCTGCTTGCTACAAAAGACAAAGGATAAGCTGAAGTATTTGTGCTGCTCCGGGTGAATGCTCGTTTTGAAATCCAACTGCTCTGCGATCCTATTCTCTGCAGTCCTTGTACACACATAGACATATGTGTGTGCCGGGCAATAAAATGTCTTCCACTTGAAGTCGCAGGCTGGCTCGCTTTAAGGGGCAACGTTGCGTATGCGCAATTATTAAATGCAGCATGAGACCATTTGGAAGTGGAAACACGACGCAAGTGAGCGTAATTGCTGTCAGCCCCTCAACTGTGCACTACTCCCCGCATTACGAATGTTTTGTCAGTCGGCCGGGCTGGCTTTTGATGCTATTAACATTTACTTGTGCCGACTGGAAAAATGCGTGGCAAATGAACCGTGGGAAAGTGAACAAAAAAAATTTAAAAACAAGAAACTAAACTAGGACAAGCCGCAGTTTAAATACCCTTGCGAAGCGGGCTAACCAAATTATTCATATTGTTTATTAAGATAATAATATGCTCCTAAAAGATCCTTAGAATAAAAACTAAGAGGGAAGTGTTGAAAGAAATATTTTTAAAAGGCTATAAAATGCGATAAATTTATAAAATAAATAATGATACCTTCAATGTTTAAAGTTTCTCCTTACCAAACTCAAACTAATCGATTGATGTGTGGCCATTTTGATGACCAAATTGTGACTTAAATGCCGCAATCCTTTCAATCATCATTAGTCGCAACCATATACATATAGCATGTAGTTTAGCTTCTAGCTAAATCTATTGCGGAACGCCACCACGAAAAATGTTTCAGCTCGATTTTAAACAATTTTTCGGCTTCTCGCTCCACATGCAAATCCGATAACAGGCAGCTAAAAAAAAGATAAAAGAAACAAAACGAAGGGATATACAAAAGGATAATAAAAATCGGCAGCATGCGGCGCAACAACAGCCGCTACACAACCTCGCCGGATGCACTAAAATCGTGAAGGGAACGGGTTCTTCGCCAGGAAAGGGTTGGATGCTCCCGGGCACCCGGGCCAGTGACCAAACCGAACAGATCCGATCGTCCTGGCCACCACTCTGTCCGGCAATGCCTCAATTCAGTTGCCTTGCTGGTGTTGTTGTCGCTGTCCAAGTTAATGTCTGTGTTTCGGTATCCAAACACTGTGGAAAATTACTTGCAATCAAAATAAATAAAGAAATCTTAATGAAATATTTTCCAACTTTAAATACAATTCATTCTTATTATTTGATTTAAATACATATAGTTCTTGGTGTATGAAATATTCTGTTGCTGTAAACAACTTTTTTTTCCAGTGCAGCTGTCGCTGCATTTCTGGATGGTACACTAATTTGATTTTTTATACAAATCGACAGATAGAGCGCGCTCTTATTTCGTTATCGAGTTTTGTTTGTTAACGCTTAGCTTGGCGCTTTTTGCACTGGGGTTCCCCTTCATTTTGCGCTACATGGAAAACAATTTTGATCGCCTCTGCAGCGGAGTGGCGACAAAAAATTTGCATTCAATGTCAATTTATGCAAATCCCATTGCCAGACCTTGCGGATACTTGCGGATACGGTCGCCGAAAGACAAGACAAAACTGTGGCCAATTGTCGAGTTATATGCTAATTATCCAGCCATTGCATCTAACCTGAATTTTGCGCGAAAGCGAACACAAACGTAGAAAAATTTAATTCCCTTTGAATTACATTTCGACCGGGAAACGACAAGAATAAGTTGTGAGCGAACGCAAAAAAAATTACAGGAAAATATGAATGGGTCGGCTGGCCCTGGTCAGGGCAGTTCAGGCCAGGACGAGAAAGTGAGTGCTCTCTGCTCTGGACGTGGCCGACAAAACGAACAATAGAGCGTAAAATAAGTGCAAAGGCAGTTGGAAGCGGGGCAGCGTTTAGTGAAGAAAAAAACTTTGCCAACGCGCCAGAGAATTCAACGAAATGAAAAATGAACAAAGTGCCCTAATGGCAAGGAACACGGCCGCTTGTACTCATTTCAAATAACTCGGAGCACTGTATTCGACCACAAGGAAACCCTGTAAAAGGTTGTAACTGACAACTGATTCAGATCTGATAGATTATATAAATATAACTCTTTGTAGCTTTTTTGAAAGCTACTTGAAAGTCACTTGCATTTATTGAACAAGATTTAGTTGCTACAATATCACAGAACGTTGCTTTATCGTATTTTTGTATTACTTTATTGATTTACTACAACGAATCCAAATTTATTAAAATATCCTTTCACCTTTTTTGTCAACACATCATACCCTTACACCCCTGCGAGCACCAAGTATGAAAATATAAAAAGAAACCTCCCGGAAAGAAGGAAAGCGGCCAAAAAAATCAGCTTCAATTGAACAGTTAAACTTCCATTAATTGTACGCCCCGCCAGAGCCACGTGGCCCCGGACCGGACTCCTTCCGTTGCCAATCCAATCGCATTCCGCTGCCAACTGTGTCAGTTTCGAATTACAAATGCATGAACTGCTTACCCAAACAGGTCAGCCTGCAAATTCGCGGTGAATTGTGCAGAACTGGCTGAGGCAGATGTAGGGGACACGGCAACATCAGTGGCTGTGGAAATGAAAATGGTTGGGGGGCAAATCAATTAGATGATTGTATCATTAGGAACAAAAACAGGCGGCCAGGAAATTAACCAACATTTGGGCAGCTAATTGGCTGCCTAAATGGCTCAAGCTGCTCGTGTGGAAATCCATTGAGGGACCCAAGTCCCATTCTATACCATCCCGTCTTCAATGAACCGCACAGCGTAAAGTGTCGTCGGCCACACTTCATTGAAGGCTGTCAAAAAATTTTCAATTTACCAAATTAGTTCAGCAGATGTGTGGGTGCTCCAGTTGGAGGAACTTGAGCACTGAGAAACAGGGTCAAAGGAAAACCTGTCGAGGTCAGCAAGCTTCTTTGAATTCTATATTCTTTACTTCAATAAAAATATATTTTATTTGTAATTCTTTGGATATATTTTTGCTTATTCTCTTTTTTAAGTTTTATTTTTAAACATAAAGTTTTCGCTTTTTATCAGTGCAGCGGCAGGAAAAGAAATTAGTATTAAGTGAAATGTAATGATGACAACGCCAACTGAGAATCGCCAGCTGACAATAATGAGCTGGCCGGACTCAACAAAAAAAAATTCAGAGCCGTTTCCCCAAAGCTCCTTCCGACAATTACACGGACAAGGGCCACGGAAAGGACCTTTGGCGCAGCTAAGCGCATTTTTCTTTTTTTGTGAGTAAACTTTTCACTCAGGCGATGGAGAAAAATGAAAACCAATACGCATAAATAATAAAAAGAGCATTAAAGGGACGTGGGGCGCAAGTGAAAACATAAATCATTGACTCTGAAATGAAAAGCTTGGCGCAACAAGTCGTCGAAACAATAAAAAACCCGAGACCCGCCCTGGAAAACCCGCCCTGTAACCCAACTCCGACGCCTCAAAGGTGCCAGCGAGCATTTGACCGACAGCAATGAAATATATGTTAAATTCAAAAAAATTAGAATTAATGGCCATGGAAATATAATGCCGGCAAAAGGGATAGGGCGGAATAAGCGAAATGCTTTAAAATGGTTTGTTATTTAAATGCTTTTTTAGGGTAGATCTCTTTAAGGGGGAAAAAGTTTCCGAAAAAAGTTCGTTTCTGTTATTTAATTGAAAGTATTGAAGATATATATAAAATGCAAATATTCTTTGTTATTTTCAACCTATTTTTTGCATTGAAAAAATAGTTAAATCAGTTACATTAATACTATTTTATTTGTCTTATTGATAATAGAGTTAACGCCTAAACAAATACAAAGTTTTTATAATAAATACTTTCGTTGTGATAATCAATTAAATTATTTTTTCCAAAACCACATCAATAATTGTCACAGTTATTTATTTTTGCCAACGAAGGAATTTGGTGTCGAAGCAATGTGATTGATGTCCAATGTGATATTTAAAATTGTTTTTACTTTTTTTAGCAGCATTCAGAGCTGAACTAATGACTCTCTGCGCCCCCTTACCGACCGGCTGGTATATTTAAAATATATTTAAAATGTGTTTTTTCCGCTTTGACGGCAAATGGGAAGTAAAAAGCGCAAAAGAGCAGCTCTCGTTTATGTTAAATGCTGCGACGTAACACGCTTGTCGGCGTAAACAAGCTTGGCGAAGTTTACGCATAATTTTTAAAAACACACGCTGCAGGCACACAAGCGTACACTCATTCACAATGCGTATAAATTATGTCAAAAGCGCCGTGTGTGTGTGTGTCCGTGTGCGTGCAGTCGCGTGGCGCAGCCTTTGAGCGGCCCCGTTTTTTGCAGCACACTTTTGAGCGCATTGAGTGCCTCCCTTTTGGCAGTCGACAAATAATTGAAAGCCCGGCGACTTGCATGCTCAACTCGACTACGTTTATTACTCGACAGCTATTGAAAAACTAAATCACATTACAACTAGGGCGGGGCCGGCGACGGGTTAATCAGAGAACAGGATCATCCATCCAGGTGTTCAAGGCAAGAAATAATGCTGCAAGAGAAGAAGTATTTAGGAGTGTGACTTTTTCGGACCTTTAAGGTAAGTTCTCACCTT
The DNA here is from genome assembly GCA_008042585.1 of Drosophila punjabiensis. Taxonomy (NCBI): domain Eukaryota; kingdom Metazoa; phylum Arthropoda; class Insecta; order Diptera; family Drosophilidae; genus Drosophila; species Drosophila punjabiensis. The sequence goes on along the minus strand of VNJR01003088.1, from coordinate 11,403 downwards.
GGGATCGGCCTTCTTCCAGCACTGATGGAACCACCAGGCCTTGTGGCACAGACTGTCGCCCTCGGGATGAATGCAGCCCTTGGACATGTCCATCAGCTTGTCGCGCACAGAGAGCGGCACGGTGGCAAAGAGCTTCTCCAGGTGCACGTCCCCGTTATCGTCGACCACCTCGATCTCATGGAAGAAACAGTTCATGTAGCACTTGAGCTTCTCGTCCTCGTGGATCTCTCCATCACTGAACTCCTTGATGGCAGCTATAAATGAACATTTATATATTATTTAAAACAAAAATGGTGGAGAAAAATATTCCTCGAATCCTTGCAACCATCTATCTGATACTCAAGGGCTTAGCGATGCATGCAAATGCAGCACTTGGCCAAGTGGACCATCTGCCGAGATCGCGATGGCTGCAATTATAGGCTCACTTTCGGCGCAGGACTGTCGCACTCACCCTCGCTGACTCCCGTTTTCTCCACACACGAGTCGTGGAAGGGCTTGGCCATTTTCAGGACGCTCGGCGGTGGATACTGCAATTAAAAATCGTTGCTTAAGTGGGCGTGGCAACGTGGCCGGGCACTTCATTAACCCACGTTCTCGTCACGCTGCGCCGCAGCCGGGGGCAGGATCAGCGCTCCGCTGAGCAGCGACAAGGCGATTAAAAGGACAGACGCACTGACACGCCGACCAAAGCCATTCAAAGCCATTTTAATGTGGCTCTCCGAGTTCCGTTCCGTACGAGTCCTTTCTTTTCCTTTCCTTTCCTTTCCTTTTCGACTGTGAAACAGCAAAAAATTGTCCTGCGTCTCGGCCTTGTTTGTAAATTCTGAATAAAACAAAAAGAGCCCAGGAAAAAATAAACGAGAAACGTGTAACAAAAGCGACGATGCATAAGAGAGTACACGGCCCAGGACGAGGACAGCGTCGGAAGGGCCAGGATGCGAGTCCGAATAAGAATCAGGAAGAGGATGAGGATGGGGATGCAGATGCTGTTGACGACGATGTGCCACGCGTGACAGCTGGACAATGACACTGCGAGTAGCTGTGCGAGTGTGTACACCGAGGCGAAAAGCGTTACGAAAATAAACAATGCAATTTTTGATTATTGCTTGTTTCATTCTTTAAACTTTAATTTTTATACAGTTTAATTAAATTTAAATTTGGGTTTTTCTGGGCATTAATTTGTACACAATTCGAATAACCTTGAAGGGTATTATTACTTTGTCAGTAAAATTAGTAATACAAATATCCTTTTCTGATATATTATATTTTGTATAAAATTTATTAAACATTTTCAGTGCTGATTTTTGCCCATGTGTATGAGTAGAAGCCTTAGCATTTTTCCCTTCTTCTCGTATTTTTTTTTTTTGGTTTTATTTTATTTTTTTTTTGTATTTTTAGAAGCCACGAGGATAGCAACAAAAATCATTTGTTTCTTGCCAGCTCAGCGCACGCTAAATTAATTCCAACCGCTGATGGCCGAACAAAAAGCTGCCGCCAAAACGGAAACGGAACTGTGCCCGAGACGTCAGCGAAGTCGTCACAAGTCTACAATTGTCGTGTTTCGTCTGACAAACACATGCCCACGTGGCACGACGCCATCACTGCCCTCTTCGGGCCGCCCAATCCCAAGAATTCTGCGCTCAGGTCGACTGTGATATATTGCCTAGCTAAGGATTCAAGGATTCAAGGATTCTATGATTCCTTATGATGTATGGTGGGCGGCAATGGAAATTTTTCCCAAGTTAAGTGAACTTTCTAAGGAGAGAATGTTTGTCTTTTTAGCTAAAATGATGATTAAATCATCCTCAAGACACATATATGTAAATTTCAAACTAATAAGCTATCTTTGTTCCTTAAATTAATTATTATAAATTTAAGCCTTTAATGAAATTAAAGAAAATTAAATGGAATGGATCTTGGAAGTGACTGATATCCTTTTTACTCATTTAAAGTCTATTTGTTGTACGTATTAATGTTCCAGGATACCAACAACTGTCACCGGAACTGTCCAGGGTAGCAAAATATAAAATTTCCCATTCGCTCGCTTCTTTTGAAATTGTAAAACCGAAATACACAAAACAAAGACTTCAACTTGCGCCCTGTCACTTTTGTTTCATCAAATGTCAACGCAACAACCGAAACAAAGCCACAAAACGACATTCGCCCCTCAACTCACTCCGGACACCGCCAGCACTCCCACTCGTCCTCGGCCCCCGCACACACTCTTGCAGGAAGGGAGGACGACGAATGAAATTACAGCAACATCGCATTTTTGCAGGACGAATATAGAGGACTTGTGCATGTGTACGTGTGTATTGTAGCGCCCTTGTGTGCGGCATGAACGATGGATGGTTTTTTAATTGCCATTTCAATTTTCGTGTTGCAACGCGTCGTTTGCCTATGCTTGGGCAACCTTCGACCCCTTGCCCGCCTTCGTCCTGGGCCACCTTCAGCCGTTGCCTCCTGCAGGTCCTTTCCCCTTGCCGGCAGAACCTACCTACGTACCTTTGTCCCTGTCCCTGCGCTTGACGCTAGTGCGAGTAGTTATGGGAAAAATTCGATACTGCACATACACACACGCCACGCAGAGATTGTTTGACAACCGCAGTCACAATTGAATTTGCTTTATTGCCGTTTGCAGCGCTTGGCTTTTATATTGATTTTGGCCAAGTTCGCTGTGCCTTCGTTGGCGAAACCTCAACCGAACTGACTGCCGCACTCAGTTATCGGGCCAATTGACGCTTCATGTGGATGCGATGTGTCTCTATAATGGCATCGCCCATATAAGTGCAGGCCCAAACTCAAGGGTTCCGCCCCCTGACGTGTCTTTAATGATTAGGTGCAGAATTCACCTGTACACTGGGAAATTTCACTAATTTCTTTAGCTATAATGGATCGAACAAAATGGTTTATTTAACAGAAACTGAAGTTATGTCTTAAGAATAAATCTTGAGAGTAAACTTAAATGAAATTTATAAGATTAAACTCTTATAAGATTTTTAATAGAACATAAAATTATTGGTACCACGTCCTTAAAATTCCTTCCCTATGTTACATTTAAAGCTTGTTTTTTTTCTGTGTACACAAATGGAAATGTTTTGTGGGTCAAACCATTGCAGACCCAAACGGAGCGAAAGAAATGCAAAAACGTAAAGTTCCGAGCTTGCAAAAGTAATCAAGGAAGAGCTATCCCCACAATGGCCACTGCCAGCTTTTGTTGTCCATCCAGGATAGACGGGGCTGATTTTGTAAGTAGCTCAATATCGGGGCTCCCTTTGAGTTTGAGTTTACTTGAGCCTTTTCGAATGGATGAAGCAGAGGCGGCTTTACCTGCACAGCCAACAGGTAAGTGCATTTGAGTTGGGCCACTTGATGGGCTATATGGCACAAGAACTCTAATCCATTAGTTTCGCATTACCATAAGGCTCCTTACCTATTGTTAAATTTAATAAACAATTACTACAAAATCCTGCAGAATTGCTTGTTTCTTATTAAACATTAAAATTATATTGCAAAATGTAGGCCGCTTTCTCAATTCAAAATTCATAAAACAATCATATTATCTACATTTTTGTAAATGCTTCAATAAACCTACAACCATTTATTCATATTTATTTGTAAGCAAAGAGGTCACAACTGATAGTTCATTGCCTGTTCTCTGATTCAACCGCTCAACTCCGAGATCCGCCCTAAAAATATTTGTTATAAATAATAAATCCTAGACCAAAAAGTAGTGAACAGGATCAGCCTTCTTCCAGCATTGATGAAACCACCAGGCCTTGTGGCACAGGGTGTCTCCCTCCGGATGAATGCAGTCCTTGGAAGCGTTTATCAATATATTCCTCAACTTATCGCCCGGAATCGCATTGAACAGCTTTTCCATGTGCACATCGCCATTGTCGTCGACCACCTCAAATTCATGGAACAGACAGTTCATATAGCATTTGAGAGCTTCATCCTCATGGATTTGGCCATCACTGAACTCCTTGATGGCCTCTGAAAATAAATAAAATATTTAATTTATAACTTTATAAAGTGGGGATTAACTAACCGTCAGTAACTCCAGTTTTTGGTGCACAAATGTCATGGAAATGTTTGGCCATCTTCAGAATTGCTGGTGGGGGATACTACATAAAATTTATTAAAAATGGAAAACTTCATTCTTTTTGTCAAATAACTCCAACCTCAGCATCGCGTCTGGGCTCCTGGGCCGCCACACAGAACAGCAAAACGACGGACAGAGCCAGACATTTCAGCATTTTGAAGTCACAATGAATAGCCAGAGGCCCGGGAATGGCCCTTTTATGAGACAGCCCAGGGGCTCCATTGCAATATTCGACTCTGTGATGACTGTCATTAGAAACGCACACTAATTGCAGGTTGCCATTTGCAATCAAATTGCGAATCCATTTGGCAGGCAGCACGCGAGCCAAATGAATAAATGACAGCCCATACAGAGCGGCAATTGATAGCGAAATGCCAAATGGAGGACTAAAAACTGGAAATACACAAATTAAGCAATGATTGTATTGTGGCCGAGACCTGCAATTTTTGGAGTGTCATCCGCGACACGCTGAATTGGTTCAATGCGATCTGAGCCGAGCTCTGTTTCGGCATACTTTATTTTTGTGGGCGTTGCAGCACGCGCACAATACGAGTGTTGCCACGGTTTTATTCTCTATATTTATATGTGAGTGTGTGTGTGTGCGGGAGAAACATGTCATAAAAGTCAAATATCGCTGTACGGAGAGGCGTACGTACATCAAATTCAATTCCAAATTGCGTTCTTTTGACACGCCCCAAACGTCAGCAAATTTGCGTAGACAATAGCGAAATATTTGAAATGCTCGACATTACTCAATTGCCTTGAAGTTGGGCACTAAAGGGTCGCCATCAATCAGTGTTTCTCCCGAAAATATATTACCTTTTTTCCAAATCACATCTGGATGTGCTTATCATTTTTAAAATAGAATGTTGACTCACTTTTGCGTCACACAAAAACGTTACTTAAACATTATTTTACAGAGTCTAAAACTTCACATTTGTATGTATATTTTAATCACTGATAAAGGAATTTGATTAAAAACAAAATATTCTTAGCTTTAACATTAAAGCCATTTTAATGCTTCATTTTGTTTTCTATGCTTTATGTCCTTGTATATTTATTCATTGGTAAAGCCTTTAATAGTTGAAGATCAAATATCTAACAGGCATTCCCGTATGAGCCTTTGGTTCTATAGCCTATCATTTCAAAGGTGTAAAGCCTTTGATTTAATTTTATTCCATACAAAATTCTAAGCGACCTTTTTTATAATCTGCCTAAAGCTTTTAACCTTTTCATTTAAGACAGATTCATTTTATTTGACTAATTGGAAAGCACACTGCTGTAAGCTGCGTTTTCCACTTGTACATCTTCCTGCTTTTTGTTCGCTTTTTGTTTGCAACTCATCCCAGTGGCAGTGCCAGTGCCGAGCACATCAATCAGCCGTGAAATCAAAGCAATTTCTATGCGCTGCTCTCAATACGCATCGTGGCTTGATGCAATTGCAACTGCCACAGCAACATAAATTGCAGCAGCAGCAGCAGCAGCAGCAGCAGCAGCAGCAGCAGTGGCAGTGGCAGTGGTAGAAGCAGCAGCAGCAAGTGCAACAGAAATTGCATTCGTTGCCTGTGGATGCATGGAATATAATTACGGGGATGTTGCTCGCTCGCAGCTGGCTGTCGGCCATGTATTAATTTTATTATGACGCCATTAATGCTTGTCGATGCATAAAATTATAGATATGCTCTTTAGATAGCGCTAATTAAATAATTAAATATGCTTTAGGTCATTGCCAGTCAGCCGATTTATGAGCGCCATCGATCAGGCGCGACAATTATGCAATTTCAGATGGCAACAGCTGGATGAAATATACATTTTGCACTTTTTTCTTATATTTTATTCATTACTCGCCCATCCTTGAAACTCCTCCTGCAAGGATCCTATTCATTTGGCAAATGTTGCAATAGTAATAAGCCATAAATCCCATATAATCCCAGAAGGATGGACAGCGTAGGAGTAAGGCAACGCAGCAGTTCGGTATCCGTTCCCCAGGATGTGCTGCAGCAATGTCCACCTTGCTTTTGGGTTAACTCAACAGAAAAACTCCAAGAAATGCATCTCTTTTGTTATTAGGACACTGAAAAATACATGCTTCTTCTGTATTTTGTATAATGTTAACTCTCACAAAGCAATGACTAGCTAAGTAAATAAAAACTTATATTTGCACAACACAGAAATTGCTTCTTGGAATTGTCTTTCTTAAAATGTAATCACTTTTCTTAGCAAAAGAAGAAAATACGATTGAGTTATACAATTTTTTCGTTGTGTAAATAAAAGCGATACTCCCAAAGAACTCCCCTTGAGGAGTGTTCCTGCTTCCTCTGAAGATTTACAAAATACTTCATCGACACAGTGACTGATGACTTGCGAGCGCAAAAGTTGAACTAGTTAATAGGTGGAAAATCTTCTCATTTGCTGGTTATCCTCCTATCTTCAGCTTCGCAAAAGGCAAACTTAATTTAGAAAGCAGATTAGCGTGAATTCAATGCATTTGACTGCGTCCATAAGCCAACTTGTCAAAATATCCACCCAATATTTTAATCCGATAAAGTTTCCATGTTACTCCTTTCCGCAGCAACACGAAACCAGAAAAAAAGAAGAGGACACTGTCGCCAGCTCCTAGAATCAGATGCCACACGTGACACCGATGCGAGATGCAAGCCGGGGGGGAAATGGGAAAGCTCAAGACTTAAGTAGCCGTAAGCTGGATATCGATGCACGTGAGCGACGGGGGCGGAGATGGCGGCGACTTAGGGGCTCAGTGGCTCATTGGCCATCACGTGCCAAGCCAAATTGAAAGACTTATGACTGCTGCCACGAAGCTTGCATAACAGCCATCGCTCAAATTAGCCTTTTGCCAATCAAACATCGTTCTGGGAAGTGCGAGAAAGCATAACGCGCTAATAGGCAGCTTGTATTAAGTATACGCCCCATTGGACTGTGGTACTAAGATGTGCTCGGTAAGCATGGATATTTCACCGGGAGAAAACCAGTAGTTAAACGTAGATACATTTAATTAAACCTTATTTGTATTATGAATTTAATGTTATATCTATCTAAGAATTGCACTTTAACTCTATTTAATTATCCTTAAGATGTATGTACTTTGTTTTCATTCTGTTAAGCCTTAAACAAATTTCCCACAGTGAATCAGGATATATAAATGGCTAGCTGCCATGAAACAATCGTCGCTGTTGGGGCAACAAGTTAATTGCAATAACAGCAACAACAAGAGGCGCAAATAAAACACGCACCGAGCCATTAAAAATAATGCGAGCCAAAGCACCAGCCCCGTCCGTCGCTCACCAGAGCCTTGAGCACCATCATTTGTCGCACACGAAACGCGTTAATTATGGCCATTGCAGTTGGCCCCGACCGATGCCCACCCACAGCAGCATTCATTAATTACTATGCAAGCTAAGCGCTCGGCAAAAGTTTCGGACAGACCCTGGGTGGGCCTCTCCTCCCGCCTACTTTGACATGCAAGCGCAAAGTGTCAAATTAATTTTTAATCACTGCCACCCCGAGAATGTTGCCAAATAATAGATTTAGATGGGGGGCGGCCCGGGGGGGAGGGAAGTGCGTGCGCTGTAATTAAAGTTTTTGGCATCTGGTGGCACAGCTTAATGTGAATTGCCACGCAAAAGGTCGGGTAAGTTGGGGGGACGTGTGTGACATCGGGATATTCCAGGGAATGCATGGGATCAGAATGCAGAAATCTGTAGTCAAAGTCTAGCGTTTCTTAGGGTATTTCCATGGTCGAACTATCGAAATACCCTGTCATCTAGCTTGGTTACATTTTCCCCCCGCAATTCGCAATTGTTTGACTTGGGCTTAGGCAGCGCTGTCATCGCCCCACACCATCTGCCACAGCATCCTTGTCACTGGCTCTGGGCCATAATAAAGCACTTTAATGCTGCACCGAGCATCAGACAGCAATCTATTGACATTTGACACTTGCAAATTAAACGCTCGCAGGCAACATCGGCATTGGCATCGGCCTCAGCTGGCCGCATTTGGCAGAAGTGGAAGCTGGGCAGGACTGGCTGCACAATTTATTGACACCTTATTTGGGAACGCACACACTAAATAGCACAACTCGTTTTGCGGTTTGCACATGCAATTTACATGTGTAATTTTTTGGAGCTGCATCGACCTGCACCCGACATGAAAAGTTGCGCCGCCGCCCATCGTCAGTTTCGGGAACCGCAGGACTAGAGACCAAATGACAGCTGGACGACAACTTCGTTAAACGAACTCGTCCGAATTCACACAGCAAATATTAATTCAAAAAGAGAATTCTATTTTAAATAAATTCTTGAATGAAGATAGGTATGAATTGATAATTATAATAATAATATAATAATGAATAATTATTCATATCTCAATATATTATAAATTATAAACCATTCAAAGACTGGTACTGCACTTTTCGGCCAGTGCACTCAGTTTGTGGCAGTTAGTGTGCGATGCATAGACCCTTTTGCTGCTGGACATAATCGATTTACTGTTGTCAGGTTTGTGGGACTCCATTGTACGCATTTCATCAAAAGGACCCAGGGATCGGGCCCACTATAGTAGAGAGCACTCCTCCGGCTTGTATAACCAGCTCCAATGAATTATAATTAATGATTGCGGCCTGAGCGGCGGCTTAGCATTTGAAATTTATTGCGGGACCACTTGGAAATTGCTTGGGCACAATAAATTTAAATTAGCAGTCGGGCAGAGCAAAATACACACAATAAATAACTAGGCAAGGTCAGCGTAGATCCATCGTCGGCCCATTTGAATTTAGTGGGAAATTTAATATTTTTATTGCCACTCATTACTGCTCCTGATTATTATTGATGCCCGGTGGCCATGGCTCGGTGGCCCAGGATTTTTCTCAGCCTTTCAGCAGGGCTCATTGCCGCTCAAAAAGCCAAACGAACACAACTTTCATCATTAACATATTTACAGTCTATTAATTTGCCAAGAGCGTTGTAGTCGTTGTAGTCGCCATTCCGCCGGCACTGCAGTCTCAAGTCGTCATCAGTATAAACATCAACGTTAGACCGCCGTTGGTTAGTTCACTCTCCTGGCACATAATTAGAAAGTTTTGCACTTAAATGCAAGTTGAGCATGCGGGCCACTCAAATGAAAGCATTAAGCCAAAGTGCAAGCCAAGCACACATTTGAAAATTGTGCTCTAATAGCTGTGTGTGAGCCGGCAAGGGAAATGGCAATGCAACTGCCACTGGAGCTGCGGCGGCGACTGCAACTTAAACTGGAGCTGGAACTGGAACTGGGTCGGTCTTCCGCCGGAGATTCCTTCCAGTTATTAGCGTATCTGTAATTGACTACAGGGATCAGGGAGTCAAGACCAAGCGGAACTCGACAAGGCCTTCAAATCAACAATTATGAAGAGAAACAAAATTCTTGAGAAATAAAGTCCTTTTTCAAAGCATTTTGTAAGTTACAAATAATAGCTTTCAAACCATTCTATTATTGCATTTCTGTTTAGGTAGAAATAACTTTAAATTATTTTACGGTCAATATTTTAAGTTTTATCTGTAATATTTTTTGCTGAATCAAATTAAAATATATTTATTTAAAATACCTAATATTCGCAAATATCTTTAAATTTGTATTTTAAATCATTCACTGAAACAGATTAATTAATTCCCGATCGCCTTTAGCTAAGCTCTTAATTCGTTATTCATTTTTGCCATCGCCCTTTGGGCAAATACGAAATTCAGCAAATATGTTTTGTGGCCGGCATTTAGTTAGTATTTAGAGGGGAAAAATTAAAAACATTTTCAATAGTTCAACTAACTGGATCTGGGCGAGTGGTTCGCCTCATTTTGACCACTTGGTTCGGGAAATTTACCGTTATGCATTTGGGCATTAAATTGCTGATAAATACACGAAATTGTATGTCATTAAAAATTAATTAAGAGCAAAATATACAAACGCATTCAATCCATGTGCACCGCGGCCCAAACAAAGTAAACTCAATTTATTTTTATTAAATAAAATGTCAAACGGCAATGAAAAGTACTCCCCACCCCACCTACGGCCGGCGACAGAAATCGCAGTTTTCATATACCAAAAAATAAATATGCATAAAAATTCATTTAACACTTGGCCACTCTCAAATTTGATACGGCAAACTGAACTGGAAAAACGCTTAAGAGAGTCCCAGCTCAGAATTGTCATTGATATTCATGAGCCCGGGGCGTTTGAACTTGACAGTGATTAAGATTTGGCTGCCCTTTCTCCGGCCGAAGGAAAGGCTTCTGGCATTTGCTTTACAAATGTAAATTAGACCGCCATTTTTTTCTTTTTTTTTTGCTTTTCGGCCAGATATTTTAATTTAGTCTGAAAAAATGACACGGCCGCAAACAAAAAGCGCTCGACGAACGGCAGGAGGGCAAGCTGCCATCTGGAGCAGCGTTTGCCTTTTGTTTTCCGTAAGCGTTACCATCTTGTCAGAGTCCATTTTCTTTTCACTACCCTTTCAGAGGATGTCCTTAATTTCTAGTCTAGTATAGGTCCTTCTACGCAAAATTAAAACTTGGAGAATGCTCTTTGGCATATTTTTAAATTTAAGCAACGAATATTCTGATTTTCTGTTGAATACTACAACTTTTTGCCTTTGATATTTCGTGGTAATCCATACTTGAACTTTTTCTAAGAGAGCTGTATAATGATACGGAATGAATACGCGAATAAAAGATATTTTACAGTCATGAGAGAGATTAACCTTAAAAAAAGGGTATTTAAAACCTCATACTAAAGTTGATTTTTATTCGCCACTTTTTTTACATTTTCGGCGTTGATTTCGCCAGTCAAAAGCGCGGTTACATCAAAAGGGTTGGCCCACGCGCTCGATGCGAGCCGCAGCTATGGAAATTTTTGTCCGCGGTCCTCGGCGGTCCGACCTCCTGTCGAATTTCTATGCTAAAATGTCAGGCAAAAAGCGGAATGAAACCAAATAAATGCAAACGATGTCAATTTAATGGCTGCTGTTGCTGTTGTGGCCGCTGCTCCTGTTTTTAAGCTTTGTAATGTGTAATGTCTTTTTGAAAATCATGACCCAAACTCACTCTCCACCTATAAACTTTTTTATCAGAGTTTTGCAGCTACATAGCTGGCTGACTGGCTGGCTGGCTGGCTGGCTAACTGCTTCCAAAAAGGAAGAAAAATACTCGCAGGAGAAAAGTTGCTACTGCATCGGACAGGGCAAAACTAAACTTTAATTATAGCTGGCCAGAAATTTTCTAATGAATGCCTCCCGCCAGAAAATACAGCTCGCCCCG
>VNJR01003087.1:0-16116 GCA_008042585.1 Drosophila punjabiensis | reverse complement strand
CAACACTTCGGATTGCCATGCTTGCCCATGCCCCATGCATTTTAATTGTGCAATGCGACGCACAAAAAAAATATTTCAAAAAAAGAATGCAGTGAAATGAACAGTACACACACAGAGAAAATAGTTTTGTGATAAAAAATAGGTTAACAAATAAGAATATTCTTGGAAGAATTAAAAACTATGAAAATGTCTTTTAAAGTGCTTATAAAAAGAGAAAGAGAAAGAATAAGTACTGAGAAAATGTGATCATCAAAATATACCTAGAGAGTCTGCTATGAATTCATTTAATACTTAATTATTTAANCGCTCTTCCTGCTTTTGTTTTTCCCTTCGATTTAGTTTGTCACTTGTTTTTTATATAGTTTTTGCTGAGTTTTTTTCCTGCTGCGGCCAAGTGGCGACGATTTTTCACTTGTGAAAGCACGGCACACGGAAAATTGAATGGCGAGCTGAAAACTCTCACGATGCGGAGCCCGGAGAATGGGTTTCTTTCCCTGTGCCTTGTGGTGGGTCTGGTCTCTGAATGTTCTCTCTCTCTCGCTTGACCACAGCGGAGAGAATTTGGAGGAAATGCGGAGAGCAACTGCCCAGCAATTTCCCAGTGTTCGCTCATGCGCAGAGCGATGAAAACAAGTGGCTGCCTGCGAAAAGTGACCCTAAAACGGGGGTGGTTATCGGTGGTGCCATCTAGCGGTTACACTTGTTATTGCTCTTAGCCGGGAAACTAACCATGTTGAAAATTATGTGGGGAATTGGTGGAAAATGTTGGTGTAAAAATGAGAAAATGTATGGAAATGTAAGTATTTATTACATAAGTAAAAAGAAAATTAGGAAAGGAAGGAAGTTATTAAAGTAAATTTAGTTAAAAGATCAATTTTCTATTTAACTCTTTTTTTCTGTTGGTTAATGCATTGTAAATTGAGAATTATCTTTAAAATTAAATTAGTAGCAGTGTTATCAATCTTAGCTTGTTTTCTTACAGATACAGATAAAGGAATCAATATAAAAAATTAAATAATTTAAGATTGATCTTAAAAATATTTTAAAAAAGGAAGTTACCAATTTTTTAGTATATTGGGATAGTTCTATACTTATTATTACTAAATGTTATTAAATAATTGAAATAAGTAGAAAATAGTTCTCGATTTAAACAGAATATAGTAACGAATACTCAATAGTTTATTATCATTACTGAATAGTTTTTTATCATATCAGTTACATTCTTTCTTTAGAAACATATATTTTAAATTTTATAACATAAATAAAAAACTATAAGGACAAATTTAAAATAAAAACATCACTTCAAGTAACCCTGAAATACCTTGACGTCCCTACGATTACTTTGTTAAACCAAAATACACTTTATAAAATCAAGAATGCACATGAATGAAATGAAGTGTGAGTTGCTTTTTTTCTAGCTGGTTTTATCCTCATGATTCATGTAAAATTCAGATGTAATAAGAGCCCGTCGAGACCAAAAATCCAAGTAAAATAAAATTTGGTTAAGGTCAATTGCCGGGGGGGAAAAGCCAACTGGCTAGGAAGTGAGGGGATAAGTGCTTTGGTTAAGCATGAAATATGATATGTTGTGGAACGAGAACGTCCTTGAAGGCTCTCCGCATCATGGGTGTGTGTGTGTATGTAAAATTACCATGTAATAAGCCTTTGGAGGATACGAATATGAATATGTAAACCTAAACTGTTAAAGGAAAGTTAAGAGCAGGAGAGAGGGAGTAGAACTCAAAGGTAAGGCAAGGACCTCGTTAGTCAGCCTCAAATTTGGCACTTTATGATTACTTTAAACGCTTGTGTGATAAGCAGACTTATGATGTTGGTAAACATTGATTAAGGGAAAGGAAGAAGGTCTTTTTAGTAGGGATTCAAAATGAAACAACTCTCATTTTAAAAAGACAACAATAAGTACCCAGTTAATTGTTATTTTATTAAAAATCGATATATATTTCCCCCTTGCATTTCCTACCCTTGTTTAATTCTTTCAATTCCCAGCAATTGGTCGTAAAGTTTCCCGACAAACAAAGAGTATTGATGTCAGATAAAGAAGAGAGGAGGGTTGACCCAAAATCACAGATTCCACAGACTCATCTCTTTTGCCAGCCTCGACTCCATTTTTTGTTTTTCCGGCAAAGGATGCCACACTTATTGACAGTTTTTCATTCGCTTTTCGCCACAATTCCCGCGTGAGTTGTAAACATTTATCAATATTACTCACCGCCGGCAGCCAGCCGTTGTTCTCCGCTTGTAATTGAGGTTCTGGCCTGATTCTGGCAGGATTCTGGCGTCTCTGCAGCTGCTGCTGCTGCTGCTGCTGCTCCTCCTCCTCGGCGGTTTCAATGGCCTGCAGCAGCTCCTGTAGCAGGAACTCCTGACAAGTGGAGTACTCCACCACGCTGCCGCCGACGTCGGGTGATGTCAGTGGTTCCACTGGGGCATCGATGTAAAGGGATTCGATATGCCGCCGGCTTATGGTGTAGTAAAAGGGTTCCTGCTCCTTGAGTTCCTTCTGCTTTTGCTGTTGCTGCTCCTGGTCCCGTGACGATGTGGCTGCTATGTATTCATTACTCGCTGTCAACTCTTGCCAGATTTTGTGCGCCTGGGCCAAGTCTTCGCGAGACAATGCGATTGTCAATACAGATTGATGATGCTCTCCGCCGTGGGAGGCGATCTCCTCGAGCTGGGTGAGCGGAGGCGACTGCCGGGAGACACACTTGCCCATGGCATCGTATGACTACTGGAGTTATCCTTCTTTTAGGACTGCAAGAAAACAAATTTCTTTACTAATAAATAATATTTTATGGAGCTTATACAAATTCAAAATCTAGAAATCGACCTTAAAGTCGCCCTTAAAATTGCTCCAATATCAAAAATTACTTTTAAAATGATGTAACAAACCAGAAACCAAAAAATTTATTGGAATCCAATCCAGAAAGCAACTCAAAACGGACTGAAAAATTCCTTGTAAGCTCAGTAAAAAATCTTCTTTAAAATCCTATACAAAACCTCTAAAGCCTGTTTTAAAATATACCAAAAATAACCTTAGAAATCATCTTAAAAATGGCCACAAAATGTCCTACATTGAAAAGCACCCAAAAATTGTCAAAAAATCCCTTAAAGACAGCTTTAACTCGACCTATTAATAAAATAAAAAATAAAAATAGTTTCAAAACCAATACAAAAGCCACCATAAAATAAACTTAACAACCATCTCAATAACCGCTTTAAAACCAAACTTCATAACAGAGAACTCAAGAGTAAATATTAGGTGCTCATAATAAGTGTTCATAAAAATATCATAAAATTCTCCGCAGTGTAAAAGCAAGTTTATCAGTTGAGTCAAGTAGATGGACTGTTTTTTGTTTATCAGAAGACGCAAATGAGTAGGTTTGCTATAGCTTTGCTATGTTATATCCATATCGATATGCTGGGAGCTTGCGGTTGGCGTGCAGGTAATGATACACCTGTCCCCCAGTACCATCAACACACACAAACAGAGGGTCCTAACCGCAAGTCCAACCCCAATCCGCACCAGAATCCCAGACCCCTTGGGCGAGTCCATTGCCATTGCATTATGCCGCGCTGCACGTTTTTTATTAAATTTTATTAGAGTGCCGCACATGCACAACACGGACGGACCCGGGCTCGGTCCCGAACCCGTACCCAGCTCCGAATCCGGATCCAAGCCTCTTTCATTCCTCCAATTGCCTGGTGCAAGGGAGGAGCGAAAAACAGAGGGGCGGCTAACAGAGAATAAGGAATATATTCACGCAAATGCAAGCTGCCTTTGGGAAAGCTGAAGGAAGACCTGCATTCCAGGCAGCTCGCGGACCCTCATCCTTATTCGCATCCTGCACTTGGAACAAATTTAATCAAGATGGTTTATATTTTATAAATATTTTGAGTCGATTTTGAAATACGAAAAATAAAAGTTGAGAATAATTTTCTGATTGAAACAAATGAAGAAAACTACTTGCTGAGGTCTCGAGAAATTGGTACTTTGTATTTAAGGAAAGAATTACTTTAATTTATTTATGAAAATAATTGTATTTCTATAAAAAGGGTAATTCTTTCTTTGAATAATTTCAAAAAGTACATAATGCTTTGCTTTTATATTTGCTTAATTTTCTATTTTTAAATTTTAAATTTTAAACATAAAGGTAAGCAAAATCGTTTTAAAAAAATCTATTTATTTGTATAATTTTAAAATGTTGTAAAATAACCTTTTATTAACCTTCTTAAATTCTTAAAATTAATAAAAAATATTACCCAAAGTGTAGAGGCTACTGCTCCGTGAGCTTTATGGCGCATTTGCCGCATAACAAAATTTACACCCACCGGGAGCCGTCGACGCGTCGGTGCACTCAATGGGGCTGGTCTGTCCTTTGTGCCAGTGGCTCTCGCACCAGACCCGGAACCAGATCGAGGCCATATCCACTAGGTTGGCGGCTTCGCAACCGCTGCCCCACTCGATAACCGAATTGGCTCCAAAATGAATTTAAACAGGAAATGCATTTTGCAAAAACCACCGTCATGGCAGAGCTGATTCGGAAGGTAATTTAACTCAATTGCGGATCGTGTTCAACTTGAGAAGGTATTCTTTACTAGCTGTTATAGAAACATCCTAAATTTTATGTGTGCTTAAGTTAAATAGAGATAGTAATAAAGGTACATGGTAAAATTAGAAATAGGAAGGTAATAAATATAAATAGTTCGTAAACTAGAGTAACTCGGGGTTTAAGTGGTTTACTTGTTATTTTATTTGAAAAGTCCTACTTTTACAAGCTTAAAATTTAATCATTTTCATTTTAATTTAGTTAGAAAATATTACAAAACAAATCCAAATATTTGGGCAGTCCATTTTTTACTGATTTATTTGTTTGTATAGATTTTAAAAATATCTAAAGAATTGTTGTCACTTTGTTAAATCATCATCATGGTAAAGTGAAATATAATTTTGAGCTATTAAAATATTTAAAAACTTTTTAACAAACCCCATTTTTTAACCTATTTTCTTTTTTATGAAGATTTAAAAACTACCCAATAAACTCATGCTAACTTTTTTAAGCTTGTACATTAAAATGTCATGTAATTTTAGAGTTATAAAAATATTTATTAGCACATTAAGACATGCCTTAATCAACGTTTAATTAAAATATTGTAAAGCAACTATGTAAACCACCTTAATTTAGAAGCATATTGTTGTCTAAGGCATTAATTTGTCTTGTTAATTATTACTTGGGAACTCTGCTTTTAAAGAGCTTAAAATATTGTAAAACTAAATTTAATAGAAAAACTGTTCCATGCCTTGAGACAATATTTAAAGCAGATAAACATTTAATTTAAATTGAACGTTACGCAGCAGAGACCCCATTTCTTTTCTCAACTGAGGGCTAAGCATTCCTACTTCAATTCCAACTTTCCCATTTAACTGCTTATTTCAATGTGCACTTTGTAAATCCAATTAAATCAGCGTCTTTGGAGCTTTAAGATAACTTACCGCAAAGGGTATTTCGATGGCTGCCATTATGAAAGGATTGAGTTGATCCGGCTGTGTTTATGCCTGCTTATGTCGTTTGGCTTACTTACATTTGCCGCGGCTTTTGTGCTGCATAAATTTTCAGTGCCACCCCGCCGCTGTACGTCCCCTGGAACAGCCTGCTGCCACCCTGCAACCGCTTGTAACTCCCCCACAAGCAGCTGCAACTCCACGCAGTGGAAGCTACTACGTGGCCCTTTTGTGCTAACTGCCAACTTTTATTTGCTGCCTTTTCACATAATGAGGAAATTTTGCAGTTTGTTCAGTGTTTTCAGCGAGTTTTCACTTGTTACTCTTGCATTTAATAAGCCAAAGGCAAATGCAAAGGTAAAGGTAAAGGTAACAGTAAAGGTAAAGGATACAGCAGAGTGGCTAAGGGGGAGATCCTTCCAGTTTCGGTCTTAATTCAACATTTTGTATGCGCTCAGGATAAATCCCCGGCAGATCTCCGATATCGGTCGCATATGTAAATGGCTGCAGCAGCGCAGGTAATTATGCGCATAAATAACTCCGATTGTTGCAGCAGTGCAGGACTTCAAGTAATGCCCCAAGATTGGTTAATGGTCGGTGGTGGTGGTGTGGTGGTGAGGTGGTGGGTGCTCGGGGGCGGAAGGCACAGCCAAGGATATCCAAGGGATGTCCAAGGATATCCAGGCGGATGTACCATCGGTTGGCTCGGCTCATGCATAAGCATAACCATTGCCCATTTCGATTCGATGCGGCATGCAACAGCTGCGCGCTTACAACACTTCGGATTGCCATGCTTGCCCATGCCCCATGCATTTTAATTGTGCAATGCGACGCACAAAAAAAATATTTCAAAAAAAGAATGCAGTGAAATGAACAGTACACACACAGAGAAAATAGTTTTGTGATAAAAAATAGGTTAACAAATAAGAATATTCTTGGAAGAATTAAAAACTATGAAAATGTCTTTTAAAGTGCTTATAAAAAGAGAAAGAGAAAGAATAAGTACTGAGAAAATGTGATCATCAAAATATACCTAGAGAGTCTGCTATGAATTCATTTAATACTTAATTATTTAATTAAATAAATATCATATATATATTTTTTAAAAGTTTAAAAACGCTTTATAAAATTATCCAACCAACAATTAGGCAAATAAGTAGCTAAGTATTTACTTAATTTCATTTCTAAAACATCTTTAAGTAACATGGCGTAATGCACAAGTAAGTGTTTCTAAGCAAATGTTTCTAAGAACATGTTGAGCAACAATAATATGTAGTGGCAACACATAAATGTTGCACAGTATTTGAGGGGAGAAACTGCTAGTTAATTGTTGAATAACAATAAATTTTTATAAAAATATTGGTATAATAATAGTTTAGGTTTTTAAGACGTTTAATTTTTTCTAAAATATTTATTTATTTTATGAATATACAGTAGGTACTATTATCGGAGCTGCTACAGAAATTAGAAGAGTTTTTGGAACCTTAAAAATGTGTCAAAATTAAAGCTAGAGAAGTTAAAAGTTTAGAAAATGTACGCAAAATTTACTTTTAGACACCTTTTTAAGGGTTTTAAAATCCCTAAAAATTTCTAAAACACTTTAGAAATGTATTTATATTCAAACGTAATTTGCTTTAAAGCTAAACAACTTTGATTAATTATATTTCTGGCCAAATAAGTCCTTACCTTCAATTTTAAAACAACAATTTAGATCAAAAAACATTTTCCTTTTTCCCAGTGCCAAAGGCCTGGCTATAGCATTCCAGCACATGTGTCAGAAATGGGGACCCGGGGACACGAACCTTGTCCCGCAACCGGAGTTCTATGGGTTTACCGAGTTCCGCTGTCGGGGCAAAGTTTGTGCCATGATTAAAACGAAACCCCACCAAAACTTGCCGCCGCCACCGCCGCTGACAATTTTAATGCAAACAAAAACTTCGCTGGCTGACAGCGCAATAGCGAAGAATAAGGCCAAGTTATATTTTGCATGCAGCGTCGCCCTTAACCCGCCAACTTGCACCGCGTAACTTTCAGACCCCAAAAACAAAAAATAAACGAAGAGAAGAAGAGAAGAAAACAACCCGCTCTTTCCACACCATTAATGCAAATTGACGGCGGGGGGATGCGGATGCAGGTTGCCGCTACAGGTGCCAGTTCCGGGTTAACAGTTCCGAGGCCAGAGTTCCGGTCAGGTAGTTGGAGTTGGCAAAGTTTCGACAATTCACGCGGACGTTTGCGGCTTTTGTTGTTCCAGGATCCACGCCGAAAGCAATTGCATTTTTGGTAATTGAACAAGTCAACGCTTAATTACAACTCACTACAGTAAAACACCATAACTGTCTGAGGGATTGAGTGGAATTTCTGTTGGCAATTTCCATTCAGCGAATGCGAAATAATTTCCATTTGAAATGCGCAAAAATGAGCAATTTCTTTACGACCCGCCAGCCAAGGGTTGTGAACCTTTTTTTCCCGCTCCCCCCCTACCGCGCTGGTGTCCTTGTTGTTGTTCTTGTTGTTGTTGTTATTGTGCGTTTTAATTGACGGCTCATTTCGTCCTTGCGGCAGGCATTTCAGTGGCGTAGCAATGGGGGTCTCTCAGAGCATTTTCTTTCTTCCTGAGTTGAATTTTTGATGAAATATTGAGTTTACAAGAATTCTAGGGGCTTGAAATCATTTGAAAATGTGTCTAAAGGTATGCAATAATTATTACTTGTTGTTGAAATGTGGTGTAAACATTTTATAGTCTGCTTTTGAGCACTTTCTGCTGTGATTATTGCTTTGCCTGAGAAGTTTTAAATATTTTTCTTGATTTCTTTTTTAAATCATTTTATAATGTATCTAAAAAATTGCACTACATATTTTGTACTCAAACTAATATTTATTCGGAGATTTAGTGGGTTTTTTGTTACAGTTTTTTTTTCGCTTTCAAAACCGCTTTAAACAAGCAAAATCAATCCGCATATATTTTCCATTTAATTGGACGTAAAATGCTATTGATATTTTTCTCCGCAATCAATCTCTATATTCCGTTCTCATCAGAAAATGTGTATATTTTATTGATATAAGATACAAATGCATGTGCACGTCCATGGGTGGCAATATCCGAACTCAGCAATTTATCGGGTTAAAGCGCGACATATCCAATCCCCGAAAATACAATGAAAATGGCTTAAAGCAATATAGCAATCGACCGATTTTTGCGGGGGCTGGGGGATTGTTAAAAACTGATCTATATGCTTGGTTATTGAGCAACTTTGGCTGTGGCGGCTGTCGATGCTGTTCGATGCTGCCTCAAAGCCTTCAGCGGAAAAATGTATGGGCAAAACCAAAACCAAACAGAGCAGCAGCAGCAGCAGCAACAGTGGATAAAAGGGGGGACAGATAGCGGCAGTAGACACTTGATAGGTTTTTTCCAAAGCCCCCGACGTCCCCTCGGAGCCCACTCACTATTGGCCATAAATCAATTTTTCAAAAATGACACTGGGAAATGGAAAAAGTAAGCTCAAAGCTGGGCGAATATTGAAAGCGTCCGCTTGCCTCCACGAGATATAAACCGATACTCTCACCCATGAATTCTCAAACGTACGAAATATGTGCATGCATGCATACATATCGGCAGGACATATATATCTGCCATACATAATATATATATATACATTTATATATATATATATAATGTATTAATAAAAAATGTATGCTCTGCCCTAGCATTTTTTGGGCATCCTAGGCAAGCATCGAGCCAACGTCCTCGCTCTTTATATTATTTTTTTTTTTGTATTTTGGCTTTGCAAATCTTTGCAGCTGGCGTTAAAAGTTTGTTATCATAAATTTAAATATTATTTTCGCAGCGAGAGAGAGAGAGAGTGGAGCAACAGGAGACGCACCGGAAGCGTTTTGCGATGCAAAACTTGTCGAAGGATTTTTGAAATCCTTAGTTCGGCAAATGGGGAAATGAGCACGTTAATAGGAGCAGGCGGAGCAGGCCTCCAGTCCCTCCTTTGAGTATTTCAAAACTCGATGCAGCACACGCGGCGTATGCGCAATGCAGTTGCCGGCATTTCCAATTCGAAAAATTTAGTGCAGCAAGAGCAGCAGAAAAGAGGCAACATCTGGATCTGGCCGCCGGAAGCCCATATTCCCCCAGCATGTGTGAACCGAATGTTGATGAGTGCCATATAGTGAATGCATATGAATGAATTACAGCCCTCAGTCCCCACGATTTTGCCTCGATTTTGCACTTTTTCCACCCTTTCCACCCCTTTTGCCAGGTTTGCCTTTGCAATTTGAAAAGCGCCTGAATGAAGCGACCTGGCTTTGGCGGCATGAATTGCATGCAAAAGATTGTTTTGCATAGATGAGTGAAATCACCGGGCGCATTTATTGAAGTCCTGTTGCCTGTCTGCCTGTATCCCTATTGCCCTGCTGCCCTGCTCTATTCCTGATGACAGCGCACGGATTTGACATTGATTGGTCCCTATTCCGGGCTCCGAAGTCATCACAAGGGGCTAATGACAAGGGACAACCTGTGAGCTCAATTATTCTAGTTTTTCTGGCCATTTGACTTTCATAAGCCGATGCAATCAGGATTTTGGGAGATGAGTTTCGGGAAGAAGGAAAGAAGTTTAATTAAAAAATATAAACCTTTATTTTAAAAGGCATGCAATTATTATTAAATACAAGGTTTAGATTTAGCATTTAGAATAATACTTCAACAACAAATTCTCTAGTAAAGTTCAGTCCACAATAATCAATATTCTGTAAAGATATCCCTAAGCTCCCATTACTTACTGCTTAAAATTCCTTAGGAGCAAATAGCTGCAAGGTCTTAGATTTGAAATTAATCAAACTCTCCGGACGGACATTGGCATTTATAGCCTGCAACTAATTATAAGCTTGGCTCTAATATGCATTTGATTTTATGCCCACAGATTTCGGACTGATTACTGATTACTGACATGTGTGTTGTGTGTTGAGCTCTCCCTCTTTCTCTGTTCTGATTTTATTTAATATTCACCGAAAATTATTCGAGCAAATTGGGAGCAACCGCCTCCAGGCGGCTGGCAGTCTTCGAAAATCATGCGGATACGTGAACTGAATGAAAGAACAGAAACCAAGGCTTAACATAAGCCTTTAAGTGAAGTGACAAGGTCAGTTATTGGGTGGAGTTACACTGGGCAGAAAGAAAAATATGTCTATGAATATGAATTAATAAAAGTTACTTTAAATAAAAAAATACTGACTTTGGTTGCAAAAAAAAAAAAATTTAAGCGCTTTAAAATGATCGAAAACTTCTTCTAAATAAAAAATGGTACCTGATGGATAATTGATTGATTTCTGTTCTTTAACATCTACAATAAATTAATGTATATATTCGAAAAATGTCCCCATAAAAACAATAAATTTAAGTATATTAAAAAATGTGCGCCATAAAACGCATTTAGGAAATTTTTATGTTCAGATAACCATTGAAACAAATGGCAGTTGATGGAAACATAAAAACTAGATTTGTGTTCAGAACGTCGTAATTTATAAGATCCTTAAACAACACCATTTATTATTAGAAATCTATCAACCTTACCCACAAATTTGTTAATTTCTAATAATTTGATGCTAAATTTTACCTACAAATTTAATTACTCATATTTATCTTAAGTATTTTTCCCCCAAAGAGTCTCATTTATTTCGTTTAGTGTTGTTAATTGTGAGCCACAGGAAAAGTGATGAACGAATTGATCGTTCTGTCAGGATTATGACGTTTGGAGGAGAAAGATAAAACCCATCCCTGTCTTTTCAACCCTGAAGCTCATTTGCATGCTGTGAATAAGTGACTGGGGGCCAGAAGGACAGCTCATAAATGCATTCGGACCGGGGGGAGGGTATCGGTTGGCCCAATTCGATGCCGAAGCCATGGCAACCTTAATGCTCGCCACTTAATTATTACTTAGTCTTTATTAACATGGCTCACAGCTTTTGCTGTGGCCTCTCACTCTCGTTTAAAGCCATCAACGGAGCGTGCAGTTTCGCAGCTGGGAGTTTCGGGGAAGCAACTTCGGGGCCTCTGGGCCATACTTCGAGGCCTGGTAATTGCAAATTGTTGCCATCGTCATTGCCTTCATAGTCGTCGTAGTCGTCGTCGTTGTTTGTTTGTCAATTTGCGTACTTAAAAAATTCTTCTTTATGTAAACACACACACACACACACGCTCACACAACTCTTCTTCGTCAGTGTAACGAGCCATATGTGTTGTGCACATAATAATTACGCAATTGGCACGAGTTTCCTCTTTACCCTGCAGCACCTTTCCTCTTTCAGAGACCGGCTTCGGCTTTCGTCTTTTGCCCGAGTCGAGTGTGTCATCAAATTAGTTTTAATTATACATTATATTCATTTCGCACACATTTCGGTCCTCAGTAGACGGAGGTACCACGGTGCGTATGGGTGATATTTGCCATGGCAATCGATTTGTATGCCCGGCAGCACATCTCTGCCTATTCTCCGATGTTCTTGTTTAAACAATTACCCCGCTCATTGACTTTGGGCCCAGGCTTTGGGCCCTGGAGCAGCAGCAGGTGGAATGCGGTACACGTTTGGGTCGGTCCCAACCTGTACCAGATATCTAATATGCATAGCACTCCGGGGAAACGAAAGTAGACGACGACGAGCATCAAGTGTATAGTAAGTGCACAGTGGAAAATGTGTCAACATATTTAAAATTAAGCGAATTAAAAATGCCTTTAGTTTTAAACGTATTTGTTGTAGAAATTTAGAGTTTTAATGTAAGATTTAGAACTGAAAATTTAGAAAAGGAACAAAGTTTATCGCATAATTCGGCTTTAGGCAGCAATGATGCATTCATCTGATTTGATTTCGAATTCCCAACCGGTTCTAGTGACAATCTTATGGAATACATGCTAAATGTTTGAGTCTGCGGCAGGGGTATACTGATGATAGAAAGTGACTTCTTTTTAACACAACTTAAGCCCGAGCTTGTTTCTTTCATGACAAGATATATTTTGGCATTATTGTATAAAGGTTTTTGATTTATTTTTGCAATCATTATCTGAATTTTGACTGTTTTCTAAAGAATGTATTACTATGTATGTATTACAGGTGTAGCTTATATTTTTATTCTTCCAGGATATTATAATATTAGATATAAGCTTGCAACGAAGTGAAGGAGTCGTTTCCGACCGCATAAATCATATATATTCTTGATCAGCATTATCAGCCGAGCCAATCTAGAAATGTTTGGACGAAAACAATTTTACTAATTTTTTTTGTAATTTTACAAGGAGTAACAAAAATCGTCAAATATAAATCACAAAATATTTTATTTTTAAAAATTTGTAATTTAAAATGCTGATTTTTTAACGTAAGTAAAATTAGTACAGGAAAGCTTTGTAAATTAAAATTAAGCCATTTTGTCTAAGTTATGATTGATTTTCATATTACTTCGTCTTCCGAAGTTAACTTATTTTCTTGTTTAATTAATATTTAAAATATAATACCAATTTTTTTTTAATTTTATAAAGATTATATAGATTAAAATCCCCATTATTCGATTTCTCTCAGTGTTCGATAATAACGACACCATCGAGACTCTGCGGCTGTTGCTTTGGTTTCGCTTAGTGTTTTTTTTCCTTTTTGGGTTACTGGTGGTGTCGGCGGTTTCAGTTACAGCCACAGATTTGTCTCCGCATGCAAATTCCTTTCCATTTTATTTTTCGCCACCAAGACTCACCTTTGGCTTATCTTATCGGCGTGCAAATATGCCTGCTTGTGCTTGTGTCGGGCCGTAATTAAGTTGAAATTCTCGAGTGGTCGTTGTATTTTTCGGGGCACTTGATGGCGACACTTCAGAACTTTGAGTTTGAATTTCACTTCCACCTGCTGCTCTACTTGCTTAGTGTTTTTTCCGCACTAAACTACTTGTTGTTACTTCACAGCGCGACCTTGAATTATGCGATCAGTTTAGTTGTTTTTTTTTTGCCATAACTTTCCGTCAAAAGAGTCGCGGTCGCGTCATGTTTGCTGTTATTATTAATAGCCAAAAGCGCCGAAGCAACTGACTGGCGACTACGCATGGGACCCGAGCGGAGACCTAAGAATTCACCTACGGGTCTACGGCTCTACAAAGCTGCGATCGGAGCGTTAGAAAGCTCGCTCTTCTGACACAACATCTACCTGGGCTTTTGGCTCTACTGGTGGAATGGTGTTAAGAGAGAGCAACAAAGAGCAGGAGAGGCCCCGTGAGTGACTCAGACAGCTGATAGTGGGCTTTGTTTATGAGTGTCAATTGCGTGCAGTCTGTTCAGCCATTCACAGTGACCGCAAAAAATACAAACACGCACAGAAGCTTATATGCACAGAGGGAAATGATTGAATGTAGATTAAAAATAATTATAAATTTATTAAATTTTCAAATTAATTTGTGCACGGAGATAAATAATTGAATACAGATTACAATTTAATTATGAATTTATTTATTGTTATTATTTATGTGTTATTGTATTATAGTTATTTATTTCTAATTTATTTGTAATTGTCTTAATTTCTAACTTACTAAAAAATGTATTCCTAATTTATAATCCATTTAATTTTAATATGTATTGGAATTTTATAATATAATGGAAATAAATAAATAAAGCAAACTAATCAACAACAATAAAACTTGTTAATGGAAATATATTAAATTTAGTAATTGACTTAAATTTATGGTTCCTTTATAAAAGAATACGTTTTTATTCAGTCATTCAAAAAATAAGCTCTAGAATATTAAAACACTTTCTTATAAAATTTTTTTTTTTGTTAATTTAGGATATTTAGAAAATGTTTTAAATACTTAAAAGTCGAATAACTATTAGTATAAGGCTATGAATTATAACAAGTAATAAAGTAATAAGGAATTTTTATTCATAAAACAGAGAATTCTTATTAATAATCAATACTTTGATCATTACAATTGAATTATAAATATCTAAATGTCTTATTTAGGCATTAAATGGAAATGCGTTACTCTGATTGTCTTAATTAATTAATGAAAATGCTCTTAAAATGTTGTAGAAAATATAAAAATATATGACTCACTTATTAATACATTTTCTCTGTTCGTAAAATAATAATTAACATACTAAGCTGAAGTCTAAAAAAAGTTCTCTATAGCTATAAGAACTAGACAGACAATAAATGTGTAGCTCTTTTTTAACGTACTTCTATAGAAATGTAGGACAATTAAAGTCAATCTTTTCAATCCACTTGCCACATCTGCCCCGCATTCCTAACTCGTTCTCCTTGTGTACGAATACCGGAGCGTACGTACATATGTAGGGCTATTAAAAAGCACTTTCTTATCAATGCAGGAAAAAGGCAAACCAAACGGAGTTCCATGCAGGCGAAAGGTGCAAAGGAAGCCGAACAATGACGGCAAAACGTTGGCAACCAACGAAGGACACCCAGCCATCTCCTAAGCTTAAGGGTGGCGCCCGCCCGCCGAATGGCTTGGCTGGGCGTCAAGTGTCATAAAAAAATAGGAACAACACTTGCAAGCCAAAAACTAAAGTGCACGAGTTGCCCGGCCATGTGGTCCTTCACACACCGCCCACTTTCAGCCCACTCTCATCCTGCCTTCGGCCCCACTTTCACCCCCAGAAGCATCCCCCTCCCCGTGGCAGTCACCGTTCACCACACTCTCCTATTACTACTAGATCCATTTTCGCTCATCTTTCAAAGGCGCCGTGTTGCGTTTGTATTTGCGGTGCCTTTCTGCACAGAGGAAAAACCCATAACAATATCAGTTTTCCCTCCAAGTTTTCCGCTAGAAGAAAAATAGTGTAGACCACTGCAACTTATTTCATTTGGATTTTTTGTGGAATATGACTTCTTACAATTCAGTTTGTTGTAAGTTTCTAAGGAGATTTTTGTGTTATCAAAAATATTTTATATAGTTAAAAAAGTTGTACAAAAATTGACTTAGTTTTGAAAGCAATTGAATTTTTTTGTAGGTTAATAAGAGAAGGAACACTGAGAAGCGAATATTTTGCGGAAGTTTAATTGATTTTAATTCCTCAGATATTTTTAACATGTATAATTTTAATAATATACCAATTATTACACATAAGATTTTGAGAGATATTTACAAATATTTTAGACAAATTAATGCTAATCTCTTACAATATCAGCTTACTTGGAGTTTTTTTTTAATACAAAAATACCTATAAAAATATCAAACACAAATAATTAAATTGTTTGATCAATTAAAATTAACTTCTAACTTCTATAAATTTTCAGATAAATGTTCCTTCTAATTAATAAAACCACCAACTTAATTCTGTATACATTTATTAAAATGTCATTGCGTTTTTCCCAGTGCATTAAAACGGACATATGGGCATCTCTCCTGCAAAGAAATACAAAAGAAAACATTTACAAAACTTCCATTTCCGCTCTTTATGTGGACACCGTTCGCCGGCGAATAAGAAGAACAAGAAGAAGAAGGAGCGGGGAAATTGAAAAAAGATAGTTTCACATAAACCCTTAGGCATTTCGCCCTCTGCCACCGCCCCCGCCCATATTCACCTCTGCTACCACCACCTCCC